>JBCNJP010010014.1:0-24961 GCA_039602395.1 Deinandra increscens subsp. villosa | reverse complement strand
TAGACACGCTGATCAAAACTGTTCTTATATTAACTTAACACATAAAGTTTCCATTTATGGAGAAATCAACATGCATGCATTAAGGGTTGTACCTTGTGAAGAATTCCTTGTACAACTGAACTTTCTGAATCCCTTGCTCCTTTAGGTCTCCAATTCAACTCCCTAGCACAGAATTGGGGCTGCATGTATGATCCATCATCATAACATGAGTGTATGATCTTGTGAAACTCCAAAATGACATACTTATGCACAAATCAGGAGACTCTTACCTTGATTGCTCTTGAATCCAGTTCTCATACACTTTGATCCTTATAGATTGCACATGCATAGCTGTATCCACAAGCACTAAGGTTGTGAATATGGTTCTTTCTAAGTAAATGAGCAATTTTGGAGAAAATGATAGGAATAATGGCTTACCATTGAAGAGTTGCTCTCCCCCTATGCTCCCAAGGCTTAGAAGTGGAGGAACAGAGGTCTGGAAGTCGCCACAGAGAGCCCTTGGCCGGTTATGAGCAAAGAATCACGAGTGTGTAGCTATAAAGGCCAAATTCCTAGTTTTTAACGAACTGAAATCGAGGCGTACCGCCCGGATTTGTAGGTAGCGGGTATGCGAAGATCCGATGGGTGCCACAACCCGACCCGTTTACCATACGGGTCGCGTACCGCCTAGGATTTCCTAATCCTAGGCGTACCGCCTAGGATTTCCTAATCCTAGGCGTACCGCCTCAAATCGTGATTCAGAAATTTTTTTTGAATATTTCTTGTTTGAAAATTCCAGCTCGGATCATGTTTTAGGTACAAAGGTTACACGAACTTGTATGTTTTGGATGCTTAGAATATTAAGTGATCACTCTTGAATGATAAGTTGTTGCATGAAAATATACATATTTAGGACGCCGTGAAAAATAAATAATTGTATAAATAATTATTTGTCGTCACATGATCAAGTGTTGTGTTTGGTTTATGAGTCAAGATAAATACATAAGCGATCACTTATATAAATCAGTAACGAGTCATCGAGTCGATTGTGTCAGTGCAAATCGTGGAATTTATTTACGTATTTATTTATTTTCCTATCTCGTTTAGTCGTCAAAATCCTCTTCGTGTTCAACCATCTCGTTTTCACGGTGTCATTCTTTCATTTGTGTCTCCTCTACCAGGTGAGTATTCATAACCCAATTTTCTTTTAAAGTCTTGGGGTGCAAGATGTATCAGTATTCAAAACCCCGAGTTTCTGTTTATTCAAACTATTATGCGATTCTATGTTGTGTTGTGTGTGATATTCTATTGTGTGAATTTAATTAAAAATATTTGGTTTCGATTCATCGAATTGAAAAATAAAGAAATCTGCGATTTTTACGCGATTTGGTACGCGATTCGTTGTCTACGGGTGTGACGCCCACTCCCAGACTTGGCTCCAAGAGGGGCCACGTGTCGGATTTACACAAGAACACACGGTATATCAGAGATACTAATACAGCGGAAATATTAAAAACTTTTATATATATAATTGCCAAGTACAACAGTAAACTAGATATTACATAATCTTTAACTAAGTATTCCTATGCCAGCGGTACTTCAAGCCTTCTCTTGATAGTTTTGCCCCTTTCATTTCTTTATCACCAAAGTCCTATCCTTACTTTCGGAAGTCTCACCATCACCTGACATACATACTTAAAAAGTCAGCTTATGCTGGTGAGTTCTAAGTTTCTAAAAACTCTTTCTTGATCTGCAAGAGAAATCAAGTTCTCCCGGGTCTTCTTGACCCCATTAGTAAACTTTTAACAAGTATAAAACATAACAGAATTATACAACACATCAGAACTTACACATCACCAGGAATCTATTCAAACATGAACATCAATCCCATAAACCTTCCTAATTAATTAAATTCAATCTTTTCTTGCACTAGCAACGTCTTGCTATGCCTCATTCTTTATTTGCTACCCAGGAGCAGCCTAAAGAATCTCTGGTCACTTGTGGTTATCAAGTACACCTTAGGGTAGGATAGTATTGTCGACTGTCAAACAGATCCTTCCCATCCAGGCATCCCCGATATGGCCAGTCTCACTACCTTATGTAGGCCCTTCCGTACACCGGCTAGAGAAATACTACCCTTTTTGTCTCCCTATTTCATGAGCCCCATCTGTACTATCCACTCCATGACCTTACGGATTTCTTTACTTAACCTGTTTAACTCATTCAGTAACGAGTATCTTACTAGCAATCACCAACCCCCACAATACCACTACATGCCTTTAATCAAATACCCAATAGACTTAGGTTTATTAATAAACAGTGATAATGTATTCATATATTGCAACTAATGATCATTTCCCAATTTACCACTAGAGTTTATACACTACTGATATACCGGGTAACTAATATTATTATGCTTATATATAGGAAGTACCAGCGGCGTATCCACCACATAATATATAAAGCAAATGTATCATTAGTTCTCGTATATACCTACATACTCACTATACGTCTATTAACAATTCCCTCATCACTTGGACTTTAATATCAAAGCAGAGTATAACACATAACACATCATACTCAATTCACATGCATAATATCACATAGTAAATCCAAATGAACAATAACACTTAACAACACTTATAAGCATTTGGAAACACTTTTCATAACACAATATGTATGCCAGCCCAAAAACGTTTAAGACATTTAAAAGTGGGCTCATAGAACTCACCTTAGCTTTGCGAAGCTATTATTCTTGGGTTAAGTTCTCGTGAATCAGTTTCTTAATGCCTTTAATGTAATGTCCCTATCAAGACATCCTAAAGGTTACAAATCACATTCAAGACTTATCCCATTATCCAAAACCCAACTCTTTATTGGTTAATACACTTAATAGTCAAAATGACCATTTTGCCCCCCCCCCCCCTTACATATTTTGTTATATCTTTTTCAAGTCTTTGCTCCTTAACGTTTACCGCTCGTGTTTCCTCATGACCGATCATTTTAGCGGAATTACTATGAGGAATAGTCACGGGGTTTGGAATTTGGTGACGATCGTTACCGGCCGTGTAGGCGTCATTGACGACCATGAGGCAGAATTACTACAATCATTGCACCGACTAGCTTAATTATTAATTATCAAAATTTGAACTCATATATATTTAATATATATGTAGCCAAAACCCTAATTTTGACATAATTCCCAAATTAACATCAAAACTCTATTTCTCATCAAATAAACTTAGGGCTTCTGTTATAATACCAAATTGATGATATCCTTCAAAAGGTGGAACCTTAAATCAAGCCCGATCATTCAATTTTATCAAAACCATGTCTAGAAAACCCTAATTTTGACCCGCTTCTAAAAATCATACCAAACCATTTCTTTTTGTGAAAAAAGTTTAGGGATTTCTTAAAACACATCATTTTAGGATTACCTACCAAAATTCAGGCCCTAATTCCCACCCGATCATCCAATTTTACCCAAACAAGCTCAAGAACCCTAATTTGAGCATAGTTTTAAAAATCATACTTACGGGCTGTTTGGTTTACCTCTTAATAAGGTCTGAATGGTAAATTGTCTAAATCGCACAGATACAGACTGTTTATTTGAAACATCTGAATGGTTAAAATGTCTAAATCGCTAAGAGATTTACCTTAAAATTGTCTTATTCATCCAGCCTTCTACATAAGTCTTTACCATCCAGACACTTATTCATCCAGCACTTAATGAAATAGTTTGAACCAAACAGTCCCTTAGGAATTGATTTAGCCAAAACTGAAAGAGGTTATTTTAGATCATACCTATAGAAGCTTAACTACAAAATTTTGGCTACTAACTCTTTATGGTTTGAGAGAAATCGACCCGTGAAGTTTCTGGTTCGAATTTAGGGTTTTTCGGTTTGGAATTCGGAAATTGGCAAGGATTTTCAGCTGATTAGAAGATGTTTTTATACCCATTGAGTGCGCCTAGGGTCCCTACACGTGTCTAGGGTGACTCATGCTCGAAATCAACAAGTATACAAGGTCAATTTCGTCAAAACGTGAGCTGCAAGTCGAAAAACGCGTTCTGGGTTGCAAACGGGTCGCAAACGGGTCGCGTATCGCGCCGTTTATCTTGCCAGGCTTCGCGTATCGCGAGCCCTTTTTGGCAGAATTGGTCCCTGGACTTCTATTTTACATTTTAAGCCCCTGTATTTCTACGAACTGTTATTTTATGCTATAAAACACTTAAGGGTATATTTATAAAAGTTTCTAAGGTTCGGGACACGCTCGATGATATACGTATAGATACGTATATATATATATATATATATATATATATATATATATATATATACTTATATTTTTATATATATCTTTTGCTATTTTGCGTTCTAGCCCCTCAAACTTTACAACACTTATTATTTCATGTTATGGATCATATTAGGATATATTTTTACTATATTCTAAGCCTTAAAATGTTTATAATAGTTATAGATACGTATAATATCCATATACGTTGATAACTTTACATAAATTACACTTTTAGCCCTTCTACTTTTCCATTAACTACTAACACACGTATTCACATGTATATATCTAACAATTCACACATATATCATCATGTAATTTGTATCAACACATATCTATCTCTTTCTTATCTTTGCAACTATGTATTCACTTATATTATCATGCATATACACATATAACTTATATCTAGCACATATATCATATAAATATGCATTCACTAAGATTCCAAATACATATGATAAGCATAGTTATTATATTAACTACCACTTACGAGTTTATCTGAATCTTGGGATGTTACAACCGGGAAAATTCATTTATGAGTATTGTATGTCAAATTTAGTATGTTTATGAGTCTAATGATCACAAATGATACCACGAGTCACATAAGTCGAGTCATGAAACGTTGGTGATTAACCTAAAAGTGATACGTACGACAAAATCAATCAAAATTGTGTTATGTAATTTAATTGTTTGATCTTAATTCAATATATGGCATGTTTATATTAAATTTTATTGGCTTGAGTGTTGTTGCTATTATGGGGTATGAAAAATGGTGAAAAACGTAGAAAACGGAAGTCAAAAAGACCAAATAACAAAGAGGGCATGCAGACCGCAAGCCTTTCCTGTGGTACTCCTACGGTCCGCATCGTGTATCTGACGGACAGAAACCTTATTTTTACCCTATTTAAGCATCCTTAACCCCTCTAATCCCCATTTTCTCCCATAATTTTTAAAACCTAGACATTTTTTCTTGCTATCCAATCATTATCACCATCATTCCTTGAAGATTTATGGTCATTTTGTGTGAATCCAAGCCTAGATCATCATCGATCATCATGCATTTTGGTTTGGTAAGCTTCATTCCTAGTGTTACTTGTTTGCTTGCATCAAGATTCGATTTTCATGTTAGACCTATATTATATCTAGGCCATACATGATTGTTATGATTAGATCTAGTGAGTACATGGTGAATAATGTGATTTTTGTGATCAAAGGTTTGATCTTTTTGCGTTGATGATGAATCTTGAATGATACATGTGGAAGATGATGTTTTGATGCTTGAATATTGTTAAAATTTTAATTTTAGGTTATATCAAATGTTTGGAAGGTTAAAGATTGTTGCTTGATGTTGTGGAATCATAAAAGATGGATTTTTGATATAGATATAAGCATGGTTTAGTATAAAGATGATGACTTGTTAGTATTGTGTTTAGATAATCCATAGATCTTGCATGTATTGATGAAGAGTATGAGTTTGATGATAATGATATGGTTAAGTCATAATCTTGTTTGGATTTCATCTTTGCACGCATATGAATTAAGGATTTTAAAAATAATTAACGATTATGGATGATAAATAAATACTTGTATGAAATATGCCATGTAGAATAGTTAAATTGTCAAAGCATGAATAAATATGTGGCAAACTTATATGTTTTGGATGCTTATAATATTATGTGATCACTCTTGAATGATAAGTTGTTGATTGAAAATATACATATATAGGACGTCGTGGAAAATAAATAATTGTATTAATAATTATTTTCGTCACATGATCAAGTGTTGTGTTTGGTTTATGAGTAAAGATAAATACATAAGCAATCACTTATATAAATCAGTAACAAGTCGTCGAGTCGATTATGTCAGTGCTAGTCGTGGAATTTATTTACGTATTTATTTATTTTTCTATCTCACTTTAGTGGTCAAGGTCCTCTTCGTGTTTAACCATCTCATTTTCGCGGTGTCATTCTTTCATTTGTGTCTCCTCTACCAGGTGAGTATTCCAAACCCCTTTTTCTTTTAAAGTCTTGGGGTGCAACATGTATCAGTATTCCAAACCCTAAGTTTTTGTTTATTCAAACTATTATGCGATTCTATGTTGTGCTCTTTGTGATATTCTATTGTGTGAATTTAATTTAAAACATTTGGATTCGATTCATCGAATTGAATAACAAAGCAATCTGTGATTTTTACGCGATTTCGGTACGCGATTCATCGTCTACCGGGAAAATTCATTTTTTAGTATTGTATGTCAAATTTAGTATAATGAGTCTAATGATCACAAATGATACCACGAGTCACACAATTCGAGTCATGAAACGTTGGAGATTAACCTAAAAGTGATACGTACGACGAAACCGACCAAAAATGTGTTGTGTAATTTAATTGTTTGATTTTAATTTAATATATGGCATGTTTATATCATATTTTATTGGCTTGAGTGTTGTTAATCTGATGGGGTATGAAAAATGGTGAAAAACGTAGAAAACATAACTCAAAAAAGACCAAATAACGAAGAAACTGGAGCGAAAACGGTGAAACCGGCCAAGGGAGGTCTGCTCAAGGAGGGCATGCAGACCGCAAGCCTTTCCTGTGGTACTCCTCCGGTCCACATCGTGTATCTGACGGGCAGAAACCTTATTTTTAATCTATATAAGCATCTTTAACCCCTCTAATCCCCATTTCTCCCATACTTTTTAAAACCTGGAAGTTTTTTCTTGCTGTCCAATCATCATCACCATTATTCCTCGAAGTTTTATGGTCATTTTGTGTGAATCCAAGCCTAGATCATCATCGAACATCATGCTTTTCGGTTTGGTAAGCATCATTCCTAGTGTTACTTGTTTGCATGCATTATGATTCGATTTTTATGCTAGATCTAAATTAGATCTAGGCCGTACTTGATTGTTATGATAATATCTAGTGATTACATGGTATATAAGGTGATTTTTGTGATCAAAGGTGGGATCTTTATGCATTGATGATGAATCTTGAATGATACATGTGGAAGATGATGTTTTGATGCTTGAATAATGTTAAAGTTTTAATTTTATGTTATAACCAATGTTTGGAAGGTTAAACATTGTTTCTTGATGTTGTAAAATCATAAAAGATGGATTTTTGATATAGATATATGCATGGTTTAGTATAAAGATGATGACTTGTTAGTATTGTGTTTAGATAATCCATAGATCTTGCATGTATTGATGAAGAGTATGAGTTTGATGATAATGATATGGTTAAGTCATAATCTTGTTTGGATTTCGTCTTTGCACGCATATGAATTAAGGATTTTAAAAATAATTAACGATTATGGATGGTAAACAAAATACTTGTATGAAATATGTCATGTAGAATTGTTAAATTGTCAAAGCATGAATAAATATGTGGCGAACTTGTATGTTTTGGATGCTTATAATATTATGTGATCACTCTTGATTGATAAGTTGTTTCATGAAAATATACATATTTAGGATGTCGTCAAAAATAAATAATTCTATTAATAATTATTTGTCATTACATGATCAAGTGTTGTGTTTGGTTTATGAGTCAAGATAAATACGTAAGCGATCACTTATATAAATCAACAATGAGTCGTCGAGTCGATTGTGTCAGTGCGTGTCGTGGAACTTATTTACGTATTTATTGATTTTCCTATCACGTTTAGTCGTCAAGGTCCTCTTCGTGTTCAACTATCTCATTTTTGCGGTGTCATTCTTTCATTTGTGTCTCCTATAGCAGGTGAGTATTCATAACCCCTTTTTCTTTTAAAGTCTTGGGGTGCAACATGTATGAGTATTCAAAACCCTTAGTTTCTGTTTATTCAAACTATTATGTGATTCTATGTTGTGCTATGTGTGATATTCTATTGTGTGAATTTAATTAAAATTTTTGGATTCGATTCATCAAATTGAAAAATAAAGCAATCTGTGATTTTTACGCGATTCGTCGTCTACCGGGAAAATTCATTTCTGAGTATTGTATGTCAAATTTAGTATCTTTATGAGTCTAATGATCACAAATGATACCACGAGTCACACAAGTCGAGTCATGAAACGTTTGTGATTAACCTAAAAGTGATACATACGAGAAAACCGACCAAAAATGGGTTATGTAATTTAATTGCTTAATCTTAATTCAATATATGGCATGTTTATATTAAATATTATTGGCTTGAGTGTTGTTGATATGATGGGTATGAAAAATGGTGAAAACATAGAAAACGGAACTCAAAAAAGACCAAATAACGAAGAAATTGAAGCGAAAACGTTGAAACCGGCAAAGGGAGGTCTGCTCCAGGAGGGCATGCAGACCGCAAGTCTTTCTTGTGGTACTCCTGCGGTCCGCATCGTGTATCTGACGGGCAGAAACCTTATTTTTAACCTATTTAAGCACCCTTAACCCCTCTAATCCCCATTTCTCCCATACTTTTTCAAACCTGGACGTTTTTTCTTGCTGCCCAATCATCATCACCATCATTCCTTGAAGATTTATGGTCATTTTGTGTGAATCCAAGCCTAGATCATCATCGAACATCATGCTTTTCGGTTTGGTAAGCATCATTCCTAGTGTTACTTGTTTGCATGCATTAAGATTCGATTTTTATGCTAGATCTAAATTAGATCTAGGCTCTACATGATTGTTATGATTAGATCTAGTGATTACATGGTGAATAATGTGATTTTTGTGATCAAAGGTTGGATCTTTATGCATTGATGATGAATCTTGAATGATACATGTGGAAGATGATGTTTTGATGCATGAATATTGTTAAAGTTATAATTATATGTTATATCCAATGTTTGGAAGGTTAAAGATTGTTTCTTGATGCTGTGGAATCATAAAAGATGAACTTTTGATATAGATATATGCATGGTTTAGTATAAAGATGATGACTTGTTAGTATTGTGTTTAGATAATCCATAGATCTTGCATGTATTCATGAAGAGTATGAGTTTGATGATAATGATATGGTTAAGTCATAATCTTGTTTGGATTTCGTCTTTGCACACATATGAATTAATTTTAAAAATAATTAACGATTATGGTTGGTAAAAAAAATACTTGTATGAAATATGCCATGTAGAATAGTTATTTGTCAAAACATGAAAAAATATGTGGCGAACTTGTATGTTTTGGATGCTTAGAATATTATGTGACCACTCTTGAATGATAAGTTGTTGCATGAAAATATACATATTTAGGACGTCGTGAAAAATAAATAATTGTATTAATAATTATTTGTCATCACATGATCAAGTGTTGTGTTTGGTTTATGAGTCAAGATAAATACACAAGCGATCACTTATATAAATCAGTAACGAGTCGTCGAGTCGATTATGTCAGTGCGAGTCGTGGAATTTATTTACGTATTTATTTATTTTTCTATCTCACTTTAGTGGTCAAGGTCCTATTCTTGTTCAACCATCTCATTTTCGCGGTCTCATTCTTTCATTTGTGTCTCCTCTACCAGGTGAGTATTCATAACCCCTTTTTCTTTTAAAGTCTTGGGGTGCAACAAGTATCAGTATTCCAAACCCTTAGTTTCTGTTTATTCAAACTATTATGCGATTCTATGCTGTGCTATGTGTGATATTCTATTGTGTGAATTTAATTTAAAACATTTGGATTCGATTCGTCGAATTGAAAAACAAAGCAATATGTGATTTTTACGTGATTTCGGTACGCGATTCATCGTCTACCGGTAAACTTCATTTTTGAGTATTGTATGTCAAATTTAGTATAATGAGTCTAATGATAACAAATGATACCACGAGTCACACAAGTCGAGTCATGAAACGTTGGTGATTAACCTAAAAGTGATACGTACGACGAAACCGACCAAAAATGTATTATGTAATTTAATTATTTGATCTTTATTCAATATATGGCATGTTTATATCATATTTTATTGGCTTGAGTGTTGTTGATATGATGGGGTATGAAAAATGGTAAAAAAAACGTAGAAAACAGAACTCAAAAAAGACCAAATAACGAAGAAACTGGAGCGAAAACGGTGAAACCGGCCAAGGGAGGTCTGCTCAAGGAGGGCATGTAGACCGCAAGCCTTTCCTGTGGTACTCCTGCGGTCCGCATCGTGTATCTGACGGGCAGAAACCTTATTTTTAACCTATATAAGCATCCTTCACCCCTCTAATCCCCATTTCTCCCATACTTTTTAAAACCTGGACGTTTTTCTTGCTGTCCAATCTTCATCACCATTATTCCTCGAAAGTTTATGGTCAATTTGTGTGAATCCAAGCTTAGATCATCATCGATCATCATGCTTTTCGGTTTGGTAAGCTTCATTCCTAGTGTTACTTGTTTGCATGCAGCAAGATTCAATTTTTATGCTAGATCTAAATTAGATCTAGGCCATACATGATTGTTATGATTAGATCTAGTGATTACATGGTGAGTAATGTGATATATGTGATCAAAGTTTGGATCTTTATGCGTTGATGATGAATCTTAAATGATATTTGTGTAAGATGATGTTTAGATGCTTGAATATTGTTAAAGTTTTAATTTTATGTTATAACAAATGTTTGGAAGGTTAAAGATTGTTGCTTGATGTTGTGGAATCATAAAAGATGGATTTTTGATATAGATATATGCATGGTTTAGTATAAAGATGATGATTTGTTAGTATTGTGCTTAGATAATCCATAGATCTTGCATGTATTGATGAAGAGTATGAGTTTGATGATAATGATATGGTAAGTCATAATCTTGTTTGGATTTCATCTTTGCACGGATATGAATTAAGGATTTTAAAAATAATTAACGATATGGATGGTAAATAAATATTTGTATGAGATATACCATGTAGAATAGTTAAATTGTCAAAGCATGAAAAAATATATGGTGAAATTGTATGTTTTGGATGCTTAGAATATTATGTGATCACTCTTGAATGATAAGTTGTTGCATGAAAATATACATATTTAGGACGTTGTGAAAAATAAATAATTGTATTAATAATTATTTGTCGTCACATGATCAAGTGTTGTGTTTGGTTTATGAGTCAAGATAAGTAAGTGATCTCTTATATAAATCAGCAACGAGTCGTCGAGTTGATTGTGTCAGTGCGAGTCATGGAATTTATTTATGTATTTATTTTTTTCCTAACTCGTTTAGTCTTCAAGGTCCTCTTCGTGTTCAACCATCTCATTTTCATGGTGTCATTCTTTCATTTGTGTTTCCTCTACCAGGTGAGTATTCATAACCCCTTTTTCTTTTAAAATCTTGGGGTGCAACAAGTATCAGTATTCAAAACCCTAAGTTTCTGTTTATTCAAACTATTATGAGATTCTATGTTGTACTATGTGTGATATGCTATTGTGTGAATTTAATTAAAAACATTTGGATTCGATTAATCGAATCCAAAAATAAATCAATCTGCGATTTTTACGCGATTTCGGTATGCGATTCGTCGTCTACCGGGAAAATTCATTTCTGAGTACTGTTTATGAGTCTAATGATCACAAATGATACCACCAGTCACACAAGTCGAGTCATGAAACGTTTGTGATTAACCTAAAAGCGATACGTACGACAAAACCGGCCAAAAATGTGTATGTAATTTATTTTTTTGATCTTAATTCAATAAATGGCATTTTATATTAAATTTTATTAGGTTGTGTGTTATTGATATGATGGGGTATGAAAAATGGTGAAAAACGTAGAAAACGGAACACAAAAAAGACAAATAACGACGAAACTGGAGCGAAAACGGTGAAACCGGCCAAGGGAGGTCTGCTCCAGGAGGGCATGCAGACCGCAAGCCTTTCATGTGGTACTACTGTGGTCCGCATCGTGTATCTGACCGGAAGAAACCTTATTTTTAACCTATTTAAGCATCCTTAACCCCTCTAATCCCCATTTCTCTCGTACTTTTTAAAACTTGGACAATTTTTCTTGCAATCCAATCATCATCACCATCATTCCTTGAAGATTTATGGTCATTTTGTGTGAATCCAAGCCTAGATCACCATCGATTATCATGCTTTTCGGTTTTGTAAGCTTCATTCCTAGTGTTACTTGTTTGCATGCATCAAGATTCGATTTTTTTGATAGATCTAAATTAGATCTAGGCCATACATGATTGTTATGATTAGATCTAGTGATTACATGGTGAATAATGTGATTTTTGTTATCAAAGGTTGGATCTTTATGCGTTGATGATGAATCTTGAATGATACATGTGAAATTTGATGTTTTGATGCTTGAATATGGTTAAAGATTAAATTTTTATGTTATATCAAATGTTTGGAAGGTTAAAGATTGTTTCTTGATGTTGTGAAATCATAAAATATGGATTTTTGATATAGATATATGCATGGTTTAGTATAAAGATGATGACTTGTTAGTATTGTGTTTAGATAATCCATAGATCTTGCATGTATTGATGAAGAGTATGAGTTTGATGATAATGATATGGTTAAGTCATAATCTTGTTTGGATTTCATCTTTGCACGCATATGAATTAAGGATTTTAAAAATATAACGATTATGGATGGTAAATAAATATTTGTATGAAGTATGCCATGTAGAATAGTTAAATTGTCAAAGCTTGAATAAATATGTGGCGAACTTGTATGTTTTGGATGCTTAGAATATTATGTGATCACTGTTGAATGATAAGTTGTTGCATTTAAATATACATATTTAGGACGTCGGGAAAAATAAATAATTGTATTAATAATTATTTTTCGTCACATGATCAAGTGTTGTGTTTTGTTTATGAGTCAAGATAAGTAAGTGATCACTTATATAAATCAGCAACGAGTCGTCGAGTCGATTGTGTCAGTGCGAGTCGTGGAATTTATTTACGTATTTATTTATTTTCCTATCTCGTTTAGTCATCAAGGTCCATTTCGTGTTCAACCATCTCATTTTCGCAGTGTCATTCTTTCATTTGTGTCTCCTCTACCAGGTGAATATGTATATCCCCTTTTTCTTTTAAAGTCTTGGGGTGCAACATGTATCAGTATTTAAAACCCTAAGTTTCTGTTTATTCAAACTATTATGCGATCCTATGTTGTGCTATGTGTGATATTCTATTATGTGAATTTAATTAAAAACATTTGGATTCGATTCATCGAATTGAAAAATAAAGCAAGCTGCGATTTTTACGCGATTTCGGTACGCGATTCGTCATCTACCGGGAAAATTCTTTTCTGAGTATTGTATGTTATATTTAGTATGTTTATGAGTCTAATGATCAAAAATGAAACCACGAGTCACATAAGTCGAGTCATGAAACGTTGGTGATTAACCTAAAAGTGTTACGTACGACAAAACCTACCAAAAATGTGTTATGTAATTTAATTTTTTGATCTTAATTCAATATATGGCATGTTTATATAAAATTTTATTGGCTTGAGTGTTGTTGATATGATGGGGTATGAAAAATGGTGAAAAACGTAGAAAACGGAACTAAAAAAAGACGAAATAACGAAGAAACTGGAGCGAAAACGGTGAAACCGGCCAAGGAAGGTCTGCTCCAGGAGGGCGTGCAGACCGCAAGCCTTTCCTGTGGTACTCCTGCGGTCCGCATCGTGTATCTGACGGGCAGAAACCTTATTTTTAACCTATTTAAGCATCCTTAACCCCTCTAATCCCCATTTCTCGCATACTTTTTAATACCTGGACGTTTTTTCTTGCTGTCTAATCATCATAACCATCATTCCTTGAAGGTTTATGGTCATTTTGTGTGAATCCAAACCTAGATCATCATCGATCATCATGCTTTTCGGTTAGGTAAGCTTCATTCCTAGTGTTACTTGTTTGCATGCATCAAGATTCGATTTTTATGCTAGAACTAAATTAGATCTAGGCCATACATGATTGTTATGATTAGATCTAGTGATTATATGGTGAATAATGTGATTTCTGGGATCAAAGGTTGGATCTTTATGCATTGATGATGAATCTTGAATTATACATGTGGAAGATGATGTTTTGTTGCTTAAATATGGTTAAAGTTTTAATTTTATGTTATATCAAAGATGGATTTTTGATATAGATATATGCATGGTTTAGTATAAAGATGATTACTTGTAGTATTGTGTTTAGATAATCCATATATCTTCCATGTATTGATGAAGAGTACGAGTTTGATGATAATGATATGGTTAAGTCATAATCTAGTTTGGATTTCATCTTTGCACGCATATGAATTAAGGATTTTAATAATAATTAACGATTATGGATGGTAAATAAATACTTGTATGAAATATGCCATGTAGAATAGTTAAATTGTCAAAGCATGAATAAATATGTGGCGAACTTATATGTTTTAGAATATTATGTGATCATTCTTGAATGATAAGTTGTTGCATGAAAATATACATATTTAGGACGTTGTGAAAAATAAATAATTGTATTAATAATTATTTGTCGTCACATAATCAAGTGTTGTGTTTGGTTTATGAGTCAAGATATATACGTAAGCGATCACTTATATAAATCAGCAATGAGTCGTCGAGTCGATTGTGTCAGTGCGAGTCGTGGAATTTATTTACGTATTTATTTATTTTCCTATCTCCTTTAGTCGTCAAGGTCCTCTTCGTGTTCAACCATCTCATTTTCGTGGTGTCATTCTTTCATTTGTGTCTCCTCTACCAGGTGAGTATTCATAACCCCTTTTTCTTTTAAAATCTTGGGGTGCAACAAGTATCAGTATTCAAAACCCTAAGTTTCTGTTTATTCAAACTATTATGCGATTCTATGTTGTACTATGTGTGATATGCTATTGTGTGAATTTAATTAAAAACATTTGGATTCGATTAATCGAATCCAAAAATAAAGCAATCTGCGATTTTTACGCGATTTCGGTATGCGATTCGTCGTCTACCGGGAAAATTCATTTCTGAGTACTGTATGTCAAATTTAGTATGTTTATGAGTCTAATGATCACAAATGATACCACCAGTCACACAAGTCGAGTCATGAAACGTTTGTGATTAACCTAAAAGCGATACGTACGACAAAACCGGCCAAAAATGTGTATGTAATTTAATTTTTTGTTCTAAATTCAATAAATGGCATTTTATATTAGATTTTATTAGGTTGTGTGTTATTAATATGACGGGGTATGAAAAATGGTGAAAAACGTAGAAAACGGAACACAAAAAAGACAAATAACGACGAAACTGGAGCGAAAACGGTGAAACCGGCCAAGGGAGGTCTGCTCCAGGAGGGCATGCAGACCGCAAGCCTTTCATGTGGTACTACTGTGGTCCGCATCGTGTATCTGACCGGAAGAAACCTTATTTTTAACCTATTTAAGCATCCTTAACCCCTCTAATCCCCATTTCTCTCATACTTTTTAAAACTTGGACATTTTTTCTTGCTATCCAATCATCATCACCATCTTTCCTTGAAGATTTATGGTCATTTTGTGTGAATCCAAGCCTAGATCACCATCAATTATCATTCTTTTCGGTTTTGTAAACTTCATTCCTAGTGTTACTTGTTTGCATGCATCAAGATTCGATTTTTTTTTAGATCTAAATTAGATCTAGGCCATACATGATTGTTATGATTAGATCTAGTGATTACATGGTGAATAATGTGATTTTTGTTATCAAAGGTTGGATCTTTATGCGTTGATGATGAATCTTGAATGATACATGTGAAAGTTGATGTTTTGATGCTTGAATATGGTTAAAGATTAAATTTTTATGTTATATCAAATGTTTGGAAGGTTAAAGATTGTTGCTTGATGTTGTGGAATCATAAAATATGGATTTTTGATATAGATATATGCATGGTTTAGTATAAAGATGATGACTTGTTAGTATTGTGTTTAGATAATCCATAGATCTTGCATGTATTGATGAAGAGTATGAGTTTGATGATAATGATATGGTTAAGTCATAATCTTGTTTGGATTTCATCTTTGCACGCATATGAATTAAGGATTTTAAAAATATAACAATTATGGATGGTAAATAAATATTTGTATGAAATATGCCATGTAGAATAGTTAAATTATCAAAGCATGAATAAATATGTGGCGAACTTGTATGTTTTGGATGCTTAGAATATTATGTGATCACTGTTGAATGATAAGTTGTTGCATTTAAATATACATATTTAGGACGTTGTTGCAACTTTTAATAAGTGTGACTGTTGTCATCAAATCTATTCTCGAATAATTCGGTTGAAGAATCCATTGTGATTTGATTCAGAGACGCGGGTTGTGATGCTCGAGGCTTGCAAGTTTGGACAAAAGACGTTTTCTTGAAAAGTCAACTGTTCGAGTCAACGGTCAACGTAAAAGTCAACAGAAGATCGGTTCGAGCGAGTCAAGCTTCATATTAATTAAATCAACTTTGATTTAATTAATAATTTATTTTAGTTGTTTATTTGTAATAAGCTCATTTTATTTTTGTGTCTTGCTAGTTAGTGGGCTAGTGAGCACATGGGCTCTCCTATATATAGGGTGAGTGTGCTCATTTGTAAAAGAGATGATTCTTAGAGTGAGTGAGCACCATTCTAGAGAGAGAGAGTCTCACATTGGGTTTGAGCTCAACCCAATGTGACCATGGATTTCCTATGACGAGTTTGTAATCATTCGGTTCGTTGTAATCATTCAGCAATAATCAATGAATCGTTTGATTTATTATTTCTTGTCATGTATTATCTTTGATTTTCGTCATCCCGTCTCCTCATCTAATCTTCGTTCTTGCTCAAGATCGGGATTCTTGATGTGAAATCGGTCCTGACAAATGGTATCAGAGCGGGTACCGATCAGATTCATCTCACCGTGAATCTGATCACTCGAATCTGTGATTTTGAGCTTGAATGAGGTGCTGATTGGAAAACCCATTTTGGAGACTTTTTCTACTTTTTCTTATTTTTTTGGAGTTGTTTGATGATTTCTAGATGAATCTGATGATAGATTCTTGTTGTTGGGTTCATTTAGATATGATTTCATGCTCCATATGTTCAAATCAGTGAAGAAATCCGAGATCTGTGGCTTAAAAACGAAGCTGTTAGAGTTTTCCCGTTTTTGGGGTTTTGAAGATTTTTTGAGCTTTGATTCTGAGTTTTTGGGGTAACAATCAGTGTTTTTGGATGAAATAAAGCACTATTCTTGATGGAAAATGCGTTCCGGATCCAATGGAAGCATCGGTTTCGCTTGATTCGCAACATGTTTGACAGATCTGGAAAAACACACACTTAACGGTGTTTACTAGGTGTTCTTCGTGTTCTTGATGGATTTCCAGATTTTGAGGCTGATTCGGGACGTTTGAAGCTGCGATTCGAGTTGTTTGTGGCCAGAATGATTTCGTCTAATGCTTGGCTTCATTGTTCGTTCATGAATCTGCTTTTTCCTCATGTTTTGGTGGTTCAAAATCGATCACGAAGATCTGGGTTTTCTGCTGTTATTCATGTGTTCATAAAGGTTTCTGGGTTTGTTGAAGATGTTGTTGGCGATCTGGAATGAACTTGAAGGTGCACTTGGCGACTTCGACTTTGTTCCTGGCGGTCTCGACTTACTCTTGGCGATTTCGTTATAAACTTGACGATCTCGACTTGGCGATTTGGTTTTTGCGTTTGGCGATCTCGAACCGACCTGGAATCCTCCTTAGCGATCTCGAATAAACCTTAGCGACCTCGTAAGGGCTTGGCGACCTCAATAAGTTTGGCGATCTCGACATATCTCGTCAACTGGGTTTTCATTCGACTAACTTTCAGACGAACGGTATGCAAAGCTTGGTGCGAAAAAGGTTGTTTAGGGGAAAAGGGGTTTATGCAAATAAATTTGTGGGTTCAGAAACAAAGGTTTAGGCTCAAAGGGGTTAACTAGGGGATATTTTGGGTGGTAAAGAAAATTTTTGGTGAAAGAGAGAAAAGGGGTTTATCCTAGGGGCCTCAATCATATGAAAACATGTTTCCCGACTTTATCCATCTTGGACTGTATACCCTTACCAAGTTCTGGTTTGAATGACTCATATGGTTTCTCACTATTTTTGTAGAGCATGAGCAAGTTAGATATTTAGGGGATTAGGATCGAACACTCTTTGAAAATGTGGGAAAAAGGGTTTTAAGTACCAGTTGTATAAAAATAAACTTTGGGTTCAGCTTACTGTTCCCAAAAGTACTTCAATGTATATGTCGAACGTCACAAATGGTTTGATTCTTTTCTGTTTGGAAAACATAGTTTTTATTCAGATGATTGTGGTCCATAAACAAGTTTTTATTGGTTTTTCAGAAGACAAGTTTTGGCTTATTTTCGAAAAAAAATCCGGGCGAAGCAAAGGTTCAGTGTTGCGTATTTCCAGCTAAGATTGGTAATCCCATCCCCACACTTAAATTGCAAATTGCCCTCAATGTGCTTATTGATTGCACAAATAAAGCAAACATGTGATTTAAATAGTTTAAGGGTAAGGAAATTATCACCGACTGCATTGATCATACACGCGTAGTGCTTCTGAGGTTGCATCACCTAACCAAAACTCCTGGATCTTGCTCGTTCCTTCTTGGTTATCTTCGTTATTCATTACCTACAAGACTAAATTTAACTATAAAATACTTGTACTGGAGATCCGGTAAATCTGCCCGCGTCTCAATAGGAGTGTTTCCTGCTGGTTTGAGTGCAGAATTACACTAGGCGAACCTCGATCTCCAGTACTAGTAACTAAACTACTTGTACTGAAAGATAAAAACTAAACTAATCTAAACTATGATAGATATCTAAAATAAAAGTGAAAAGAAAAGGAAGGGGCGGAATTCTGACCGTCCTGAAGATGTGTTCTTTGAATTCTGTCCTATTCTTTTTGCTTTTACCTTAGACTTCCATGGTGAGCCGCCATGGTGAGCCGCCATGGCGCGCCACATTTATTATACGGTTCTGCTGGCTAGACCCGCAGTCCTGGTCTAGAAGAATGATGGTGGAGAAGAGGCTTCCTCCATTCACTGGTATGTGAATTCTAAACCTGACTTGATGTTGTCCACCACCTGTAGAGTGCTATCCAATCTCTTACCTACATCGAAAGTTGCTTCCTGGTCGCCGAATTTGATTGTTAGAGTGTCGCTGCTCATGTCTACCACTACTTGAGTTGTTGCGAGGAATGGCCTTTCGAGGATAAGGGGTACCTCCTTGTCTTCTTCTATATGTAGCACAACAAAGTCGGCAGGGTAAACGAACTCTCCTATTTGAACTAGGAGGTTCTCAGTAATACCTGAAGGGTACTTGACTAATCGGTCTGCTAGCTAGATGCTCAACCTTGTAGGAGTGGGTTTACCGAGGTTCAACTTGTTGAACATGGAGGATGGCATAAGGTTTGTGCTAGCCCCCAAGTCAGCAAATGCATTTGAAACGTCGATGTCTCCCACTACACAAGGTAGTGTGAAGCTTCTAGGATCTAGCTGCTTTCGGGGAATAATGCTTGAGAGGATGGCAGAGCATTCTTCCCTTAGGCTGACAGAGTTGAGTTCCATAATCTTGCGCTTGTTGGTCAAGTCTTTCATGTATTTTGTGTATTTCGGCATCTGAGAAAGGACTTCAACAAAAGGTAAGTTAAAATGTAATTGTCTCAGAAGGCCCATGAACTTACCAAACTGCTCCTCGTTCTTGGATTTGTTTAGCCTGATGGGATAAGGAACCTTTGGATCTTTCATGACTTCTTCCACCGTTACAGGGATAGGTGTTGCTATTTGTTTTTTAGAAGGTGGGGTTGGTGTTGTTGAGCTCGGAGCAGGTTCCTCGGGTCCAACCTTTTGGCTTCGGAGTGTGGTAGCATTCACCATTGCTTTGGGGTTGGTTTCTGTGTTGCTAGGGAGAGAACCTGGGGCTCTTTCACCTACCGTTTTTGCTATTTGACCGAGTTGCTTTTGAGTGTCTTGATAGAGGCTTGCTGGTTTCGAAGTTCAGCATCGTTGCTTCTGAACTTCTCCTTCATCTTCCTCTCAGCTTCTGCAAACATCCGGGATATTGATTCTTCAAGGCGAGCGAGCCCATCGGATGAACTGCTGCCTTGGTAGTTGTTGTTTTGTCGCGGCTGCTGCGAGAAGTTTTGGTTGTTACCTGGCTGACTGTTCCCGTTGTTTCTCCACCCAGAGTTTTCACTGTTCCTCCACTCAGAATTGTTGTTGTATTGTTGGCGGGTTTGGTTTTGTATGAAATTGACATCTTCGGGCTAACCATCCACCATACAACTCCAGTTTTTATGTGGGCCTCCCCACCCTTCGCACTGTGGAGCAACTTTTGCAGATTTGCAGGTCTCTAGCTTCTTAACTTTGGAAGTCAAGGCCTCAACTTGAGTTTTGAGGGTTGTGGCTTCATCTAGAGAGTGCATACCTGGAGCTTTTGCTTTGGCACTGCGAGAAGTGTGCCACTGTAAGCTGGTTTGAGCAATATCTTAAATTTTTAAGAAGACTTCCTCAGGACTTCCATTCCCCAAAATACCATCAGAGTTGGAATCGAGAATCTGGTGGGTTCTGCGGTTGCAAACCATTATAGAAGAATGAGATCTGCTGCCTGATCACAAGACCATGATGAGGGCACTTTCTCAAGAGTTCCTTAAAGCGTTCCCACGTCGTCATACAGCGATTCTCCGTCTACTTGAGTGTATGAGTTGATTTCTGTCAGGAGTTTGGTTGTCTTGGCAGGAGGGAAGCACTTTTAGAGAAACTTCTGAATAAGCTCGTCTCAAGTGGTGATAGAACCATTGGGTAGAGCGTTCAGCCATGTTTTCGCATGGTCCTTGAGTGAGAAAGGAATCATGTGAAGTCTAACAGCAGTCATCAGAGGCTCCATTGGAATTGAATGTCTCACAAACTTCGAGGAAGTTTGTGATGTGAGAATGAGGGTCTTCATCGGGCAAACCGTGAAAAGTAGCAGAATTTTGGAGCATCTGCACCAACTGGGGTCGAACTTCGAAGTTGTTAGCGTCGACACCAGGAGGAGCAATGGCTGCACCAAGATTGACTGCATTTGGTCTTATGTAGTCAATGACGGTCCGCTATTGAGCCATTAGGCTTGTTTATGACTTCAGCAACAGTTTTGGAACGAGATCGGATTCTGCTGTGTATAAATCTTTCTAGTTCAGGGAGTGGTTCGACTACGTCTTTTGGTTGTATTTTCATACACTACCTGAAAGCAGAAAAATAAACAAGAATCAGTAGTAACCAAAGTAAGATAGTACAGAAAAAGGAAAATCAGTCTAAGTGGTTTGTTATTAGGACACTACCTAGTGCTGATGTACATTCTATAAAAAAAGAAAATGAAAGTTTTAAAAATTTAGAAAATCACCAAGTGGTTAAAAAGTCTAATTTTTTTAGAAAATAATTTAAAGAAAAACTATGGTATATAGGGGAAGGATTCTGCGAAAACCCTTTATATTGCAAAAACGCGAAAACCAATATTAAAACCTACATAACTTCTTCATACGTTAATGTTTTTTCATAAGATTGACGCCAAATGTCTTAGAATTACGTTATCTTCAATTCTGGAAACAAATATTAAAAAAAATAACGCTTTTTTTTCCGTGTGATACACATGTGTATCCCGTGTGATACACATGTGTATAATCATCATTACTACTGCACAAAAACAAATTATCATGTGTAAAAACACTCCTTATATTAAAAACATATTAAAAACACTAAAACATTTATGGTTGACCTGTTTAGGTTGACCTGTTTCAGTGCTCCCGTTCTGGATTACACTACTGTTGCCTGAGGGCTCTAGTTCCCAATTACGCTACTGCCGTATTTTCCTATTAAGTACAAACCCTAGCCTCTGTCCTAGACTTATCTGCCATTGTTCACTGTTCTAGAACCTCAACCACCTACCAGAAGCCTGCCAGAATATTGTGTTTCTGTCCATGGCTTGTTATCGGAACTGTTCAATGTTCCAAAACCATCCATTGCTGCCCAGTTTTCAGTCGTGTCAGCTCGTTAAACAGGCCTGACGTCCATATCCTTATAAAAATTTCAAGTCGTTATATATGGTGTCATTGTCCTACTAAGTCCACGTTATGTTTTTTCATAAAATTGGCGCCAAATGTCTTAGAATTACGTTATCTTCAATTCTGGAAACAAATATTAAAAAAAATTAACCTTTTTTTCCGTGTGATACACATGTGTATCACGTGTGATACACATGTGTATAATCATCATTACTACTACACAAAAACGAATTATCATGTGTAAAAACACTTCTCAACTCGGAGTGGTTTTCACCATAACCATCCCCTATATATACATATATATATATATATATATATATATACTAGTGGCGGTACCCGCGCGCCGCGGCGGGCGACGGTTTATAGCGTGTCGTTTGTTCTTCCGTTCGCGCATTCAGCGGCGACAACAATTTACAATACGATATTCATTTTTGTTAACACGATGCGACACGCGAACAATTTATAATGCGGTACATGCACGTTCGACGGCGGCAAAAATTACAACTTTTGCATCAAATAAGCCCTGAACCGAACATGGCAAAAATTACAACTTTTGCATCAAATAAGCCCTAAAACATTTAGTCCATTTACAGGTTGACTTGGCGCAGGCAGCACCGTTTGACTGGAAAAAAAAGGTCAAAATTAACTCGTTATTTACATATAAAAATTTCATTTGACTCGAAAAAAAGGTCAAAATTAACTTGTTATTTACATATAAAAATTCCCTTTTGGAAGTCTTATAAGGAACAGAAAATTCATACAAGGAATAGAAAAACATAGTATACGTAAACTTCAAAGAAAATGTACATCAGAAAGATTAACAAAATTATGTACCTTGGTTTGGTTTAAATAAACTTTATGATTGAAAGTGACGGTTAAACCATGTCTAACACTTGAAAGTCAAACTATAAATCTCATATATAGAAACATAAATGGAACAGTTAACACCCATCTATAAAAAAACATCTATAAACCTTAATAATAATCATGAAACAGTTAACAACCCATCTATAAAAGAACACACATGGATAAATGCTCATTTCTTGATTTGTATATTACTGAAAACTAAATGTGCTCTACAAGTTTGAGACTATATAAACTTTTGGATGGTTACCAAAATTATGTACATGTGCTCTACTATGTATATCAATAGGCATTTTTTTCCCTTTTGTTTCCAAATGACTGATGTTCACCGTAGGTCAGAAAATAGAACTTATATATAACAAAAATCAAAGAACAGAAAATAGACAATACATCTCATTAATAATCAGGTAAGCAAGTCCAATGAATAGGCAAACAATTTAGCAGATTACCAAGAAATCAGAAGTAGACCATTTAGCAGACTTCTCACATGGAAACAACCTGTTTAGCAGATCACAAAGAAATCACAATGGACCAAATTATGAGATTTTGTGCCCCATCCAAATGCCATGAGATTTTGTTAACATAATTACAGAAACGTCACCAAACGAACAGCTATTCACAAATCTGCATAAATCTCATATCCTCAAATATTACTTGAGCATAAATCTCATATCCTTGTAACAAGCTCTAGAGAAATTAATCCCACCGAAAACCATCTTAACACAAAATCACACCAAAAAATAAACATACATAGCAATCAAAGTCATATGCAGATAAACGAATACAATATAAATAGTCTGAACACAGATTCAACCCTCATTAGGCCATTTTTCTTGATGGATGTAACTTGAAGAACTGTGAAACCAAGAACCAATTAAAAGCTCAATCTTCACATTTTTATTAGACAGTTAAATGCAAGTCTAATAACTTAGTTTATTTTTCATTCTAGCTTTCCTTAACTTCACGAGTTCATCCAGTTTGTATTGTACTGTATGTATTTAGCTATTTAAATTATATAATTGACTTGGTATTTTGAATTGGTAGCCTATTCTCAGTGAAATAGCAGATCCTACAGTAGCTCAGCCTTACCTTCCAAACTACATGAACAAATCCGTACAGAAAACTACTGGATGATTACAAAGATGAACTTGAATTGCCAAACCTTAGTAGAGATGAACTTCAATTGCGATTTAACTTGGGAAAAAAGTCACAGTAGTAGTTGAGTTGGGATGAACTTGCAATTTCTAAAACACAGTTTATCATCATCAAACAAGCAAAAAAGTTACAATTAGATTTATAAAACACAATTTATCATCATCAAACAAAGAAATTGGGAACTAAACCTGCGATTTCAAATTGATACCGTCTCTGGGATTTCAAGCAAACAAACAATGTGTATTTATATCGTGTCTGCGATTTCAAATTTCAAATTAAGAGATCGATCCGAGTGAAAAAAGTGAGAGAACCGTCAGATTAGGGTTCCAAATGACAGGAACCGTCCGATTTGTGTTTTCTTCAACATCATGGTAGGATTGGCATGGATTAGGCTACGATGTGGAAGAAAAGAGGGAAAGCACTCTGAAATCTTACCTAAAATGTTGAAGGCGCGTCGTTGTTCTAGCTTGGGAGCCGGCAGCGTCTCTGATTTGCCTATGGTGTGGTGAAGCGCGTCTCAGATGTTGATGAAGAAGGCTTGATGTCTTTTATGTACTAAGAATTGTACACAATGCAGTAACTTTTGTACCCTTTTAACTTCAATAGATTTTGGCTTTAAAGACTTGTACATAAGCTGTAATTACTTGTACCTCTTAATTTCCCACTTGTACATGTAGCTTTAAAGATTGTACATCTTAATTTTTCAACCATTTGATATAATATGCATTATAAGGTATTAT
>JBCNJP010010011.1:0-24970 GCA_039602395.1 Deinandra increscens subsp. villosa | reverse complement strand
CAATAATGTGTGTTTAAGGGCAATAAGGGTCAGTTGGGACCAATGAGTCCCAATAAAGTGTGTATATAACCAATAAGTTGTGTTTACGACCAATTATGGCCCAATAAGGTGTGTTTAGTTGGGACCAATGAGTCCCACTAATGTGTGCATATAACCAATACGTTGTGTTTAGGACCAATGATGGCCCAATAATGTGTGTTTAAGGGCAATGAGGGTCAGTTGGGACCAATGAGTCCCAATAAAGTGTGTATATAACCAATAAGTTGTGTTTACGACCAATTATGGCCCAATAAGGTGTGTTTAGTTGGGACCAATGAGTCCCACTAATCTGTGCATATGACCAATACGTTGTGTTTAGGACCAATGATGGCCCAATAATGTGTGTTTAGTTTGGACTAATGAGTCCCACTAAGGTGTGTATATAACCAATAAGTTGTGTTTAGGACCAATGATGGCCCAATCAGGTGTGTTTAGTAGGGCAATGAGGGTCGGTTGGGACCAATAAGTCCTAGTAAGGTGTGTCTTATATAACCAATAAGTTGTGTTTAGGACCAATGATGGCCCAATAATGTGTGTTTAAGGGCAATGAGTGTCCGTTGGGACCAATGAGTCCCAATAAAGTGTGTATATAACCAATAAGTTGTGTTTACGACCAATTATGGCCCAATAAGGTGTGTTTAGTTGGGACCAATGAGTCCCACTAATGTGTGCATATAACCAATACGTTGTGTTTAGGACCAATGATGGCCCAATAATGTGTGTTTAGTTTGGACTAATGAGTCCCACTAAGGTGTGTATATAACCAATAAGTTGTGTTTAGGACCAATGATGGCCCAATAAGGTGTGTTTAGTAGGGCAATGAGGGTCGGTTGGGACCAATAAGTCCTAGTAAGGTGTGTCTTATATAACCAATAAGTTGTGTTTAGGACCAATGATGGCCCAATAATGTGTGTTTAAGGGCAATGAGTGTCCGTTGGGACCAATGAGTCCCAATAAAGTGTGTATATAACCAATAAGTTGTGTTTACGACCAATTATGGCCCAATAAGGTGTGTTCAGTTGGGACCAATGAGTCCCACTAATGTGTGCATATAACCAATACGTTGTGTTTAGGACCAATGATGGCATAATAAAGTGGGTTTAGGGACAATGAGGGTTAGTTGGCACCAATGAGTCCTAATAAGGTGTTTATATAACCAATAAGTTGTGTGTACGACTAATTATGGCCCAATATGGTGTGTTTAGTTGGGACTAATGAGTCCCACCAAGGTGTGTATATAACCAATAAGTTATGTTTAGGACCAATGATGGCCCAATAAGGTGTGTATAGTAGGCCAATGAGGGTCGGTTAGGACCAATAAGTCCTAGTAAGGTGTGTATATAACCAATAAGTTGTGTTTAGGACCAATGATGGCCCAATAATGTGTGTTTAGTTGGGACTAATGAGTCCCACTAAGGTGTGTATATAACCAATAAGTTGTGTTTAGGACTAATGATGGCCCAATAAGGTGTGTTTAGTAGGGCAATGAGGGTCGGTTGGGACCAATAAGTCCTAGTAAGGTGTGTCTTATATAACCAATAAGTTGTGTTTAGGACCAATGATGGCCCAATAATGTGTGTTTAAGGGCAATGAGGGTTCGTTGGGACCAATGAGTCCCAATAAAGTGTTTATATAACCAATTAGTTGTGTTTACGACCAATTATGGCCCAAAAAGGTGTGTTTAGTTGGGACCAATGAGTCCCACTAATGTGTGTATATGACCAATACGTTGTGTTTAGGACCAATGATGGCACAATAAAGTGGGTTTAGGGACAATGAGGGTTAGTTGGCAACAATGAGTCCTAATAAGGTGTTTATATAACCAATAAGTTGTGTTTACGACCAATTATGGCCCAATAAGATGTGTTTAGTAGGGCAATGAGGGTCGGTTGGGACCAATAAGTCCTAGTAAGGTGTATCTTATATAACCAATAAGTTGTGTTTAGGACCAATGATGGCCCAATAATGTGTGTTTAAGGGCAATGAGGGTCCGTTGGGACAAATGAGTCCCAATAAAGTGTGTATATAACCAATAAGTTGTGTTTACGACCAATTATGGCCCAAAAAGGTGTGTTTAGTTGGGACCAATGAGTCCCACTAATGTGTGTATATGACCAATACGTTGTGTTTAGGACCAATGATGGCACACTAAAGTGGGTTTAGGGACAATGAGGGTTAGTTGGCACCAATGAGTCCTAATAAGGTGTTTATATAACCAATAAGTTGTGTTTACGACCAATTATGGCCCAATATGGTGTGTTTAGTTGGGTCTAATGAGTCCCACTAAGGTGTGTATATAACCAATAAGTTATGTTTAGGACCAATGATGGCCCAATAAGGTGTGTTTAGTAGGGCAATGAGGGTCAGTTAGGACCAATAAGTCCTAGTAAGGTGTGTATATAACCAATAAGTTGTGTTTAGGACCAATGATGGCCCAATAATGTGTGTTTAGTTAGGACTAATGAGTGCCACTAAGGTGTGTATATAACCAATAAGTTGTGTTTATGACCAATGATGGCCCAATAAGGTGTGTTTAGTAGGGCAATGAGGGTCGGTTGGGACCAATAAGTCCTAGTAAGGTGTGTCTTATATAACCAATAAGTTGTGTTTAGGACCAATGATGGCCCAATAATGTGTGTTTTTAAGGGCAATGAGGGTCCGTTGGGACCAATGAGTCCCAATAAAGTGTGTTTATAACCAATAAGTTGTGTTTACGACCAATTATGGCCCAAAAAGGTGTGTTTAGTTGGGACCAATGAGTCCCACTAATGTGTGTATATGACCAATACGTTGTGTTTAGGACCAATGATGGCACAATAAAGTGGTTTAGGGACAATGAGGGTTAGTTGGCACCAATGAGTCCTAATAAGGTGTTTATATAACCAATAAGTTGTGTTTACGACCAATTATGGCCCAATATGGTGTGTTTAGTTGGGACTAATGAGTCCCACTAAGGTGTGTATATAACCAATAAGTTATGTTTAGGACCAATGATAGCCCAATAAGGTGTGTTTAGTAGGGCAATGAGGGTCGGTTAGGACCAATAAGTCCTAGTAAGGTGTGTATATAACTAATAAGTTGAGTTTAGGACCAATGATGGCCCAATAATGTGTGTTTAGTTGGGACTAATGAGTCCCACTAAGGTGTGTATATAACCAATAAGTTGTGTTTAGGACCAATGATGGCCCTATAAGGAGTGTTTAGTAGGGCAATGAGGGTCGGTTGGGACCAATAAGTCCTAGTAAGGTGTGTCTTATATAAACAATAAGTTGTATTTAGGACCAATGATGGCCCAATAATGTGTGTTTAACGGCAATAAGGGTCAGTTGGGATCAATGAGTCCCAATAAAGTGTGTATATAACCAATAAGTTGTGTTTACGACCAATTATGGCCCAAAAAAGGTGTGTTTAGTTGGGACCAATGAGTCCCACTAATGTGTGTATATGACCAATACGTTGTGTTTAGGACCAATGATGGCACAATAAAGTGGTTTAGGGACAATGAGGGTTAGTTGGCACCAATGAGTCCTAATAAGGTGTTTATATAACCAATAAGTTGTGTTTACGACCAATTATGGCCCAATATTGTGTGTTTAGTTGGGACTATTGAGTCCCACTAAGGTGTGTATATAACCTATAAGTTATGTTTAGGACCAATGATAGCCCAATAAGGTGTGTTTAGTAGGGCAATGAGGGTCGGTTAGGACCAATAAGTCCTAGTAAGGTGTGTATATAACTAATAAGTTGAGTTTAGGACCAATGATGGCCCAATAATGTGTGTTTAGTTGGGACTAATGAGTCCCACTAAGGTGTGTATATAACCAATAAGTTGTGTTTAGGACCAATGATGGCCCTATAAGGAGTGTTTAGTAGGGCAATGAGGGTCGGTTGGGACCAATAAGTCCTAGTAAGGTGTGTCTTATATAAACAATAAGTTGTATTTAGGACCAATGATGGCCCAATAATGTGTGTTTAACGGCAATAAGGGTCAGTTGGGATCAATGAGTCCCAATAAAGTGTGTATATAACCAATAAGTTGTGTTTACGACCAATTATGGCCCAAAAAAGGTGTGTTTAGTTGGGACCAATGAGTCCCACTAATGTGTGTATATGACCAATACGTTGTGTTTAGGACCAATGATGGCACAATAAAGTGGTTTAGGGACAATGAGGGTTAGTTGGCACCAATGAGTCCTAATAAGGTGTTTATATAACCAATAAGTTGTGTTTACGACCAATTATGGCCCAATATTGTGTGTTTAGTTGGGACTATTGAGTCCCACTAAGGTGTGTATATAACCTATAAGTTATGTTTAGGACGAATGATAGCCCAATAAGGTGTGTTTAGTAGGGCAATGAGGGTCGGTTAGGACCAATAAGTCCTAGTAAGGTGTGTATATAACTAATAAGTTGAGTTTAGGACCAATGATGGCCCAATAATGTGTGTTTAGTTGGGACTAATGAGTCCCACTAAGGTGTGTATATAACCAATAAGTTGTGTTTAGGACCAATGATGGCCCTATAAGGAGTGTTTAGTAGGGCAATGAGGGTCGGTTGGGACCAATAAGTCCTAGTAAGGTGTGTCTTATATAAACAATAAGTTGTATTTAGGACCAATGATGGCCCAATAATGTGTGTTTTAGGGTAATAAGGGTCAGTTGGGATCAATGAGTCCCAATAAAGTGTGTATATAACCAATAAGTTGTGTTTACGACCAATTATGGCCCAAAAAGGTGTGTTTAGTTGGGACCAATGAGTCCCACTAATGTGTGTATATGACCAATACGTTGTGTTTAGGACCAATGATGGCACACTAAAGTGGGTTTAGGGACAATGAGGGTTAGTTGGCACCAATGAGTCCTAATAAGGTGTTTATATAACCAATAAGTTGTGTTTACGACCAATTATGGCCCAATATGGTGTGTTTAGTTGGGACTAATGAGTCCCACTAAGGTGTGTATATAACCAATAAGTTATGTTTAGGACCAATGATGGCCCAATAAGGTGTGTTTAGTAGGGCAATGAGGGTCAGTTAGGACCAATAAGTCCTAGTAAGGTGTGTATATAACCAATAAGTTGTGTTTAGGACCAATGATGGCCCAATAATGTGTGTTTAGTTAGGACTAATGAGTGCCACTAAGGTGTGTATATAACCAATAAGTTGTGTTTATGACCAATGATGGCCCAATAAGGTGTGTTTAGTAGGGCAATGAGGGTCGGTTGGGACCAATAAGTCCTAGTAAGGTGTGTCTTATATAACCAATAAGTTGTGTTTAGGACCAATGATGGCCCAATAATGTGTGTTTTTAAGGGCAATGAGGGTCCGTTGGGACCAATGAGTCCCAATAAAGTGTGTTTATAACCAATAAGTTGTGTTTACGACCAATTATGGCCCAAAAAGGTGTGTTTAGTTGGGACCAATGAGTCCCACTAATGTGTGTATATGACCAATACGTTGTGTTTAGGACCAATTATGGCCCAATATGGTGTGTTTAGTTGGGACTAATGAGTCCCACTAAGGTGTGTATATAACCAATAAGTTATGTTTAGGACCAATGATAGCCCAATAAGGTGTGTTTAGTAGGGTAATGAGGGTCGGTTAGGACCAATAAGTCCTAGTAAGGTGTGTATATAACTAATAAGTTGAGTTTAGGACCAATGATGGCCCAATAATGTGTGTTTAGTTGGGACTAATGAGTCCCACTAAGGTGTGTATATAACCAATAAGTTGTGTTTAGGACCAATGATGGCCCTATAAGGAGTGTTTAGTAGGGCAATGAGGGTCGGTTGGGACCAATAAGTCCTAGTAAGGTGTGTCTTATATAAACAATAAGTTGTATTTAGGACCAATGATGGCCCAATAATGTGTGTTTAAGGGTAATAAGGGTCAGTTGGGATCAATGAGTCCCAATAAAGTGTGTATATAACCAATAAGTTGTGTTTACGACCAATTATGGCCCAATAAGGTGTGTTTAGTTGGGACCAATGAGTCCCACTAATGTGTGCATATAACCAATACGTTGTGTTTAGGACCAATGATGGCATAATAAAGTGGGTTTAAGGACAATGAGGGTTAGTTGGCACCAATGAGTCCTAATAAGGTGTTTATATAACCAATAAGTTGTGTTTACGACTAATTATGGCCCAATATGGTGTGTTTAGTTGGGGCTAATGAGTCCCACCAAGGTGTGTATATAACCAATAAGTTATGTTTAGGACCAATGATGGCCCAATAAGGTGTGTTTAGTAGGCCAATGAGGGTCGGTTAGGACCAATAAGTCCTAGTAAGGTGTGTATATAACCAATAAGTTGTGTTTAGGACCAATGATGGCACAATAATGTGTGTTTAAGGGCAATAAGGGTCAGTTGGGATCAATGAGTCCCAATAAAGTGTGTATATAACCAATAAGTTGTGTTTACGACCAATTATGGCCCAATAAGGTGTGTTTAGTTGGGACCAATGAGTCCCACTAATGTGTGCATATAACCAATACGTTGTGTTTAGGACCAATGATGGCCCAATAATGTGTGTTTAAGGGCAATAAGGGTCAGTTGGGATCAATGAGTCCCAATAAAGTGTGTATATAACCAATAAGTTGTGTTTACGACCAATTATGGCCCAATAAGGTGTGTTTAGTTGGCACCAATGAGTCCTAATAAGGTGTTTATATAACCAATAAGTTGTGTTTACGACCAATTATGGCCCAATATGGTGTGTTTAGTTGGGACTATTGAGTCCCACTAAGGTGTGTATATAACCAATAAGTTATGTTTAGGACCAATGATAGCCCAATAAGGTGTGTTTAGTAGGGCAATGAGGGTCGGTTAGGACCAATAAGTCCTAGTAAGGTGTGTATATAACTAATAAGTTGAGTTTAGGACCAATGATGGCCCAATAATGTGTGTTTAGTTGGGACTAATGAGTCCCACTAAGGTGTGTATATAACCAATAAGTTGTGTTTAGGACCAATGATGGCCCTATAAGGAGTGTTTAGTAGGGCAATGAGGGTCGGTTGGGACCAATAAGTCCTAGTAAGGTGTGTCTTATATAAACAATAAGTTGTATTTAGGACCAATGATGGCCCAATAATGTGTGTTTTAGGGTAATAAGGGTCAGTTGGGATCAATGAGTCCTAATAAAGTGTGTATATAACCAATAAGTTGTGTTTACGACCAATTATGGCCCAAAAAGGTGTGTTTAGTTGGGACCAATGAGTCCCACTAATGTGTGTATATGACCAATACGTTGTGTTTAGGACCAATGATGGCACACTAAAGTGGGTTTAGGGACAATGAGGGTTAGTTGGCACCAATGACTCCTAATAAGGTGTTTATATAACCAATAAGTTGTGTTTACGACCAATTATGGCCCAATATGGTGTGTTTAGTTGGGACTAATGAGTCCCACTAAGGTGTGTATATAACCAATAAGTTATGTTTAGGACCAATGATGGCCCAATAAGGTGTGTTTAGTAGGGCAATGAGGGTCAGTTAGGACCAATAAGTCCTAGTAAGGTGTGTATATAACCAATAAGTTGTGTTTAGGACCAATGATGGCCCAATAATGTGTGTTTAGTTAGGACTAATGAGTGCCACTAAGGTGTGTATATAACCAATAAGTTGTGTTTATGACCAATGATGGCCCAATAAGGTGTGTTTAGTAGGGCAATGAGGGTCGGTTGGGACCAATAAGTCCTAGTAAGGTGTGTCTTATATAACCAATAAGTTGTGTTTAGGACCAATGATGGCCCAATAATGGGTGTTTTTAAGGGCAATGAGGGTCCGTTGGGACCAATGAGTCCCAATAAAGTGTGTTTATAACCAATAAGTTGTGTTTACGACCAATTATGGCCCAAAAAGGTGTGTTTAGTTGGGACCAATGAGTCCCACTAATGTGTGTATATGACCAATACGTTGTGTTTAGGACCAATGATGGCACAATAAAGTGGTTTAGGGACAATGAGGGTTAGTTCGCACCAATGAGTCCTAATAAGGTGTTTATATAACCAATAAGTTGTGTTTACGACCAATTATGGCCCAATATGGTGTGTTTAGTTGGGACTAATGAGTCCCACTAAGGTGTGTATATAACCAATAAGTTATGTTTAGGACCAATGATAGCCCAATAAGGTGTGTTTAGTAGGGTAATGAGGGTCGGTTAGGACCAATAAGTCCTAGTAAGGTGTGTATATAACTAATAAGTTGAGTTTAGGACCAATGATGGCCCAATAATGTGTGTTTAGTTGGGACTAATGAGTCCCACTAAGGTGTGTATATAACCAATAAGTTGTGTTTAGGACCAATGATGGCCCTATAAGGAGTGTTTAGTAGGGCAATGAGGGTCGGTTGGGACCAATAAGTCCTAGTAAGGTGTGTCTTATATAAACAATAAGTTGTATTTAGGACCAATGATGGCCCAATAATGTGTGTTTAAGGGTAATAAGGGTCAGTTGGGATCAATGAGTCCCAATAAAGTGTGTATATAACCAATAAGTTGTGTTTACGACCAATTATGGCCCAATAAGGTGTGTTTAGTTGGGACCAATGAGTCCCACTAATGTGTGCATATAACCAATACGTTGTGTTTAGGACCAATGATGGCATAATAAAGTGGGTTTAAGGACAATGAGGGTTAGTTGGCACCAATGAGTCCTAATAAGGTGTTTATATAACCAATAAGTTGTGTTTACGACTAATTATGGCCCAATATGGTGTGTTTAGTTGGGGCTAATGAGTCCCACCAAGGTGTGTATATAACCAATAAGTTATGTTTAGGACCAATGATGGCCCAATAAGGTGTGTTTAGTAGGCCAATGAGGGTCGGTTAGGACCAATAAGTCCTAGTAAGGTGTGTATATAACCAATAAGTTGTGTTTAGGACCAATGATGGCACAATAATGTGTGTTTAAGGGCAATAAGGGTCAGTTGGGATCAATGAGTCCCAATAAAGTGTGTATATAACCAATAAGTTGTGTTTACGACCAATTATGGCCCAATAAGGTGTGTTTAGTTGGGACCAATGAGTCCCACTAATGTGTGTATATAACCAATACGTTGTGTTTAGGACCAATGATGGCCCAATAATGTGTGTTTAAGGGCAATAAGGGTCAGTTGGGATCAATGAGTCCCAATAAAGTGTGTATATAACCAATAAGTTGTGTTTACGACCAATTATGGCCCAATAAGGTGTGTTTAGTTGGGACCAATGAGTCCCACTAATGTGTGCATATAACCAATACGTTGTGTTTAGGACCAATGATGGCATAATAAAGTGGGTTTAGGGACAATGAGGGTTAGTTGGCACCAATGAGTCCTAATAAGGTGTTTATATAACCAATAAGTTGTGTTTACGACCAATTATGGCCCAATAAGATGTGTTTAGTAGGGCAATGAGGGTGGTTGGGACCAATAAGTCCTAGTAAGGTGTATCTTATATAACCAATAAGTTGTGTTTAGGACCAATGATGGCCCAATAATGTGTGTTTAAGGGCAATGAGGGTCCGTTGGGACAAATGAGTCCCAATAAAGTGTGTATATAACCAATAAGTTGTGTTTACGACCAATTATGGCCCAAAAATGTGTGTTTAGTTGGGACCAATGAGTCCCACTAATGTGTGTATATGACCAATATGTTGTGTTTAGGACCAATGATGGCACACTAAAGTGGGTTTAGGGACAATGAGGGTTAGTTGGCACCAATGAGTCCTAATAAGGTGTTTATATAACCAATAAGTTGTGTTTACGACCAATTATGGCCCAATATGGTGTGTTTAGTTGGGACTAATGAGTCCCACTAAGGTGTGTATATAACCAATAAGTTATGTATAGGACCAATGATGGCCCAATAAGGTGTGTTTAGTAGGGCAATGAGGGTCAGTTAGGACCAATAAGTCCTAGTAAGGTGTGTATATAACCAATAAGTTGTGTTTAGGACCAATGATGGCCCAATAATGTGTGTTTAGTTAGGACTAATGAGTGCCACTAAGGTGTGTATATAACCAATAAGTTGTGTTTATGACCAATGATGGCCCAATAAGGTGTGTTTAGTAGGGCAATGAGGGTCGGTTGGGACCAATAAGTCCTAGTAAGGTGTGTCTTATATAACCAATAAGTTGTGTTTAGCACCAATGATGGCCCAATAATGGGTGTTTTTAAGGGCAATGAGGGTCCGTTGGGACCAATGAGTCCCAATAAAGTGTGTTTATAACCAATAAGTTGTGTTTACGACCAATTATGGCCCAAAAAGGTGTGTTTAGTTGGGACCAATGAGTCCCACTAATGTGTGTATATGACCAATACGTTGTGTTTAGGACCAATGATGGCACAATAAAGTGGTTTAGGGACAATGAGGGTTAGTTGGCACCAATGAGTCCTAATAAGGTGTTTATATAACCAATAAGTTGTGTTTACGACCAATTATGGCCCAATATGGTGTGTTTAGTTGGGACTAATGAGTCCCACTAAGGTGTGTATATAACCAATAAGTTATGTTTAGGACCAATGATAGCCCAATAAGGTGTGTTTAGTAGGGCAATGAGGGTCGGTTAGGACCAATAAGTCCTAGTAAGGTGTGTATATAACTAATAAGTTGAGTTTAGGACCAATGATGGCCCAATAATGTGTGTTTAGTTGGGACTAATGAGTCCCACAAAGGTGTGTATATAACCAATAAGTTGTGTTTAGGACCAATGATGGCCCTATAAGGAGTGTTTAGTAGGGCAATGAGGGTCGGTTGGGACCAATAAGTCCTAGTAAGGTGTGTCTTATATAAACAATAAGTTGTATTTAGGACCAATGATGGCCCAATAATGTGTGTTTTAGGGTAATAAGGGTCAGTTGGGATCAATGAGTCCCAATAAAGTGTGTATATAACCAATAAGTTGTGTTTACGACCAATTATGGCCCAATAAGGTGTGTTTAGTTGGGACCAATGAGTCCCACTAATGTGTGTATATGACCAATACGTTGTGTTTAGGACCAATGATGGCACAATAAAGTGGTTTAGGGACAATGAGGGTTAGTTGGCACCAATGAGTCCTAATAAGGTGTTTATATAACCAATAAGTTGTGTTTACGACCAATTATGGCCCAATATGGTGTGTTTAGTTGGGGCTAATGAGTCCCACTAAGGTGTGTATATAACCAATAAGTTATGTTTAGGACCAATGATAGCCCAATAAGGTGTGTTTAGTAGGGCAATGAGGGTCGGTTAGGACCAATAAGTCCTAGTAAGGTGTGTATATAACTAATAAGTTGAGTTTAGGACCAATGATTGCCCAATAATGTGTGTTTAGTTGGGACTAATGAGTCCCACAAAGGTGTGTATATAACCAATAAGTTGTGTTTAGGACCAATGATGGCCCTATAAGGAGTGTTTAGTAGGGCAATGAGGGTCGGTTGGGACCAATAAGTCCTAGTAAGGTGTGTCTTATATAACCAATAAGTTGTGTTTAGGACCAATGATGGCCCAATAATGTGTGTTTTAGGGTAATAAGGGTCAGTTGGGATCAATGAGTCCCAATAAAGTGTGTATATAACCAATAAGTTGTGTTTACGACCAATTATGGCCCAAAAAGGTGTGTTTAGTTGGGACCAATGAGTCCCACTAATGTGTGTATATGACCAATACGTTGTGTTTAGGACCAATGATGGCACAATAAAGTGGTTTAGGGACAATGAGGGTTAGTTGGCACCAATGAGTCCTAATAAGGTGTTTATATAACCAATAAGTTGTGTTTACGACCAATTATGGCCCAATATGGTGTGTTTAGTTGGGACTAATGAGTCCCACTAAGGTGTGTATATAACCAATAAGTTATGTTTAGGACCAATGATAGCCCAATAAGGTGTGTTTAGTAGGGCAATGAGGGTCGGTTAGGACCAGTAAGTCCTAGTAAGGTGTGTATATAACTAATAAGTTGAGTTTAGGACCAATGATGGCCCAATAATGTGTGTTTAGTTGGGACTAATGAGTCCCACAAAGGTGTGTATATAACCAATAAGTTGTGTTTAGGACCAATGATGGCCCTATAAGGAGTGTTTAGTAGGGCAATGAGGGTCGGTTGGGACCAATAAGTCCTAGTAAGGTGTGTCTTATATAAACAATAAGTTGTATTTAGGACCAATGATGGCCCAATAATGTGTGTTTTAGGGTAATAAGGGTCAGTTGGGATCAATGAGTCCCAATAAAGTGTGTATATAACCAATAAGTTGTGTTTACGACCAATTATGGCCCAATAAGGTGTGTTTAGTTGGGACCAATGAGTCCCACTAATGTGTGCATATAACCAATACGTTGTGTTTAGGACCAATGATGGCATAATAAAGTGGGTTTAAGGACAATGAGGGTTAGTTGACACCAATGAGTCCTAATAAGGTGTTTATATAACCAATAAGTTGTGTTTACGACTAATTATGGCCCAATATGGTGTGTTTAGTTGGGACTAATGAGTCCCACCAAGGTGTGTATATAACCAATAAGTTATGTTTAGGACCAATGATGGCCCAATAAGGTGTGTTTAGTAGGCCAATGAGGGTCGGTTAGGACCAATAAGTCCTAGTAAGGTGTGTATATAACCAATAAGTTGTGTTTAGGACCAATGATGGCCCAATAATGTGTGTTTAAGGGCAATAAGGGTCAGTTGGGATCAATGAGTCCCAATAAAGTGTGTATATAACCAATAAGTTGTGTTTACGACCAATTATGGCCCAATAAGGTGTGTTTAGTTGGGACCAATGAGTCCCACTAATGTGTGCATATAACCAATACGTTGTGTTTAGGACCAATGATGGCCCAATAATGTGTGTTTAAGGGCAATGAGGGTCCGTTGGGACCAATGAGTCCCAATAAAGTGTGTATATAACCAATAAGTTGTGTTTACGACCAATTATGGCCCAAAAAGGTGTGTCTAGTTGGGACCAATGAGTCCCACTAATGTGTGTATATGACCAATACGTTGTGTTTAGGACCAATGATGGCACAATAAAGTGGGTTTAGGGACAATGAGGTTTAGTTGGCACCAATGAGTCCTTATAAGGTGTTTATATAACCAATAAGTTGTGTTTACGACCAATTATGGCCCAATATGGTGTGTTTAGTTGGGACTAATGAGTCCCACTAAGGTGTGTATATAACCAATAAGTTATGTTTAGTACCAATGATGGCCCAATAAGGTGTGTTTAGTAGGGCAATGAAGGTCAGTTAGGACCAATAAGTCCTAGTAAGGTGTGTATATAACCAATAAGTTGTGTTTAGGACCAATGATTGCCCAATAATGTGTGTTTAGTTGGGACTAATGAGTCCCACTAAGGTGTCTATATAACCAATAAGTAGTGTTTACGACAAATTATGGCCCAATAAGGTGTGTTTAGTTGGGACCAATGAGTCCCACTAATGTGTGCATATAACCAATACGTTGTGTTTAGGACCAATGATGGCATAATAAAGTGGGTTTAGGGACAATGAGGGTTAGTTGGCACCAATGAGTCCTAATAAGGTGTTTATATAACCAATAAGTTGTGTGTACGACTAATTATGGCCCAATATGGTGTGTTTAGTTGGGACTAATGAGTCCCACCAAGGTGTGTATATAACCAATAAGTTATGTTTAGGACCAATGATGGCCCAATAAGGTGTGTTTAGTAGGCCAATGAGGGTCGGTTAGGAACAATAATTCCTAGTAAGGTGTGTATATAACCAATAAGTTGTGTTTAGGACCAATGATGGCCCAATAATGTGTGTTTAGTTGGGACTAATGAGTCCCACTAAGGTGTGTATATAACCAATAAGTTGTGTTTAGGACTAATGATGGCCCAATAAGGTGTGTTTAGTAGGGCAATGAGGGTCGGTTGGGACCAATAAGTCCTAGTAAGGTGTGTCTTATATAACCAATAAGTTGTGTTTAGGACCAATGATGGCCCAATAATGTGTGTTTAAGGGCAATGAGGGTCCGTTGGGACCAATGAGTCCCAATAAAGTGTGTATATAACCAATAAGTTGTGTTTACGACCAATTATGGCCCAAAAAGGTGTGTTTAGTTGGGACCAATGAGTCCCACTAATGTGTGTATATGACCAATACGTTGTGTTTAGGACCAATGATGGCACAATAAAGTGGTTTAGGGACAATGAGGGTTAGTTGGCACCAATGAGTCCTAATAAGGTGTTTATATAACCAATAAGTTGTGTTTACGACCAATTATGGCCCAATATGGTGTGTTTAGTTGGGACTAATGAGTCCCACTAAGGTGTGTATATAACCAATAAGTTATGTTTAGGACCAATGATAGCCCAATAAGGTGTGTTTAGTAGGGCAATGAGGGTCGGTTAGGACCAGTAAGTCCTAGTAAGGTGTGTATATAACTAATAAGTTGAGTTTAGGACCAATGATGGCCCAATAATGTGTGTTTAGTTGGGACTAATGAGTCCCACAAAGGTGTGTATATAACCAATAAGTTGTGTTTAGGACCAATGATGGCCCTATAAGGAGTGTTTAGTAGGGCAATGAGGGTCGGTTGGGACCAATAAGTCCTAGTAAGGTGTGTCTTATATAAACAATAAGTTGTATTTAGGACCAATGATGGCCCAATAATGTGTGTTTTAGGGTAATAAGGGTCAGTTGGGATCAATGAGTCCCAATAAAGTGTGTATATAACCAATAAGTTGTGTTTACGACCAATTATGGCCCAATAAGGTGTGTTTAGTTGGGACCAATGAGTCCCACTAATGTGTGCATATAACCAATACGTTGTGTTTAGGACCAATGATGGCATAATAAAGTGGGTTTAAGGACAATGAGGGTTAGTTGGCACCAATGAGTCCTAATAAGGTGTTTATATAACCAATAAGTTGTGTTTACGACTAATTATGGCCCAATATGGTGTGTTTAGTTGGGACTAATGAGTCCCACCAAGGTGTGTATATAACCAATAAGTTATGTTTAGGACCAATGATGGCCCAATAAGGTGTGTTTAGTAGGCCAATGAGGGTCGGTTAGGACCAATAAGTCCTAGTAAGGTGTGTATATAACCAATAAGTTGTGTTTAGGACCAATGATGGCCCAATAATGTGTGTTTAAGGGCAATAAGGGTCAGTTGGGATCAATGAGTCCCAATAAAGTGTGTATATAACCAATAAGTTGTGTTTACGACCAATTATGGCCCAATAAGGTGTGTTTAGTTGGGACCAATGAGTCCCACTAATGTGTGCATATAACCAATACGTTGTGTTTAGGACCAATGATGGCCCAATAATGTGTGTTTAAGGGCAATGAGGGTCCGTTGGGACCAATGAGTCCCAAAAAAGTGTGTATATAACCAATAAGTTGTGTTTACGACCAATTATGGCCCAAAAAGGTGTGTTTAGTTGGGACCAATGAGTCCCACTAATGTGTGTATATGACCAATACGTTGTGTTTAGGACCAATGATGGCACAATAAAGTGGGTTTAGGGACAATGAGGTTTAGTTGGCACCAATGAGTCCTTATAAGGTGTTTATATAACCAATAAGTTGTGTTTACGACCAATTATGGCCCAATATGGTGTGTTTAGTTGGGACTAATGAGTCCCACTAAGGTGTGTATATAACCAATAAGTTATGTTTAGTACCAATGATGGCCCAATAAGGTGTGTTTAGTAGGGCAATGAAGGTCAGTTAGGACCAATAAGTCCTAGTAAGGTGTGTATATAACCAATAAGTTGTGTTTAGGACCAATGATTGCCCAATATTGTGTGTTTAGTTGGGACTAATGAGTCCCACTAAGGTGTCTATATAACCAATAAGTAGTGTTTACGACCAATTATGGCCCAATAAGGTGTGTTTAGTTGGGACCAATGAGTCCCACTAATGTGTGCATATAACCAATACGTAGTGTTTAGGACCAATGATGGCATAATAAAGTGGGTTTAGGGACAATGAGGGTTAGTTGGCACCAATGAGTCCTAATAAGGTGTTTATATAACCAATAAGTTGTGTGTACGACTAATTATGGCCCAATATGGTGTGTTTAGTTGGGACTAATGAGTCCCACCAAGGTGTGTATATAACCAATAAGTTATGTTTAGGACCAATGATGGCCCAATAAGGTGTGTTTAGTAGGCCAATGAGGGTCGGTTAGGAACAATAATTCCTAGTAAGGTGTGTATATAACCAATAAGTTGTGTTTAGGACCAATGATGGCCCAATAATCTGTGTTTAGTTGGGACTAATGAGTCCCACTAAGGTGTGTATATAACCAATAAGTTGTGTTTAGGACTAATGATGGCCCAATAAGGTGTGTTTAGTAGGGCAATGAGGGTCGGTTGGGACCAATAAGTCCTAGTAAGGTGTGTCTTATATAACCAATAAGTTGTGTTTAGGACCAATGATGGCCCAATAATGTGTGTTTAAGGGCAATGAGGGTCCGTTGGGACCAATGAGTCCCAATAAAGTGTGTATATAACCAATAAGTTGTGTTTACGACCAATTATGGCCCAAAAAGGTGTGTTTAGTTGGGACCAATGAGTCCCACTAATGTGTGTATATGACCAATACGTTGTGTTTAGGACCAATGATGGCACAATAAAGTGGGTTTAGGGACAATGAGGTTTAGTTGGCACCAATGAGTCCTAATAAGGTATTTAGATAACCAATAAGTTATGTTTACGACCAATTATGGCCCAATATGGTGTGTTTAGTTGGGACTAATGAGTCCCACTAAGGTGTGTATATAACCAATAAGTTGTGTTTACGACCAATTATGGCCCAATAAGGTGTGTTTAGTTGGGACCAATGAGTCCCACTAATGTGTGCATATAACCAATACGTTGTGTTTAGGACCAATGATGGCATAATAAAGTGGGTTTAGGGACAATGAGGGTTAGTTGGCACCAATGAGTCCTAATAAGGTGTTTATATAACCAATAAGTTGTGTTTACGACTAATTATGGCCCAATATGGTGTGTTTAGTTGGGACTAATGAGTCCCACCAAGGTGTGTATATAACCAATAAGTTATGTTTAGGACCAATGATGGCCCAATAAGGTGTGTTTAGTAGGCCAATGAGGGTCGGTTAGGACCAATAAGTCCTAGTAAGGTGTGTATATAACCAATAAGTTGTGTTTAGGACCAATGATGGCCCAATAATGTGTGTTTAAGGGCAATGAGGGTCCGTTGGGACCAATGAGTCCCAATAAAGTGTGTATATAACCAATAAGTTGTGTTTACGACCAATTATGGCCCAAAAAGGTGTGTTTAGTTGGGACCAATGAGTCCCACTAATGTGTGTATATGACCAATACGTTGTGTTTAGGACCAATGATGGCACAATAAAGTGGGTTTAGGGACAATGAGGTTTAGTTGGCACCAATGAGTCCTAATAAGGTGTTTATATAACCAATAAGTTGTATTTACGACCAATTATGGCCCAATATGGTGTGTTTAGTTGGGACTAATGAGTCCCACTAAGGTGTGTATATAACCAATAAGTTATGTTTAGTACCAATGATGGCCCAATAAGGTGTGTTTAGTAGGGCAATGAGGGTCAGTTAGGACCAATAAGTCCTAGTAAGGTGTGTATATAACCAATAAGTTGTGTTTAGGACCAATGATTTCCCAATAATGTGTGTTTAGTTGGGACTAATGAGTCCCATTAAGGTGTGTATATAACCAATAAGTTGTGTTTAGGGCCAATGATGGCCCAATAAGGTGTGTTTAGTAGGGCAATGAGGGTCGGTTGGGACCAACAAGTCCTAGTAAGGTGTGTCTTATATAACCAATAAGTTGTGTTTAGGACCAATGATGGCCCAATAATGTGTGTTTAAGGGCAATGAGGGTCCGTTGGGACCAATGAGTCCCAATAAAGTGTGTATATAACCAATAAGTTGTGTTTACGACCAATTATGGCCCAAAAAGGTGTGTTTAGTTGGGACCAATGAGTCCCATTAATGTGTGTATATGACCAATACGTTGTGTTTAGGACCAATGATGGCCCAATAATGTGTGTTTAAGGGCAATAAGGGTCAGTTGGGATCAATGATTCCCAATAAAGTGTGTATATAACCAATAAGTTGTGTTTACGACCAATTATGGCCCAATAAGGTGTGTTTAGTTGGGACCAATGAGTCCCACTAATGTGTGCATATAACCAATACGTTGTGTTTAGGACCAATGATGGCCCAATAATGTGTGTTTAAGGGCAATGAGGGTCCGTTGGGACCAATGAGTCCCAATAAAGTGTGTATATAACCGATAAGTTGTGTTTACGACCAATTATGGCCCAAAAAGGTGTGTTTAGTTGGGACCAATGAGTCCCACTAATGTGTGTATATGACCAATACGTTGTGTTTAGGACCAATGATGGCACAATAAAGTGGGTTTAGGGACAATGAGGTTTAGTTGGCACCAATGAGTCCTTATAAGGTGTTTATATAACCAATAAGTTGTGTTTACGACCAATTATAGCCCAATATGGTGTGTTTAGTTGGGACTAATGAGTCCCACTAAGGTGTGTATATAACCAATAAGTTATGTTTAGTACCACTGATGGCCCAATAAGGTGTGTTTAGTAGGGCAATGAAGGTCAGTTAGGACCAATAAGTCCTAGTAAGGTGTGTATATAACTAATAAGTTGTGTTTAGGACCAATGATTGCCCAATAATGTGTGTTTAGTTGGGACTAATGAGTCCCACTAAGGTGTGTATATAACCAATAAGTTGTGTTTACGACCAATTATGGCCCAATAAGGTGTGTTTAGTTGGGACCAATGAGTCCCACTAATGTGTGCATATAACCAATACGTTGTGTTTAGGACCAATGATGGCATAATAAAGTGGGTTTAGGGACAATGAGGGTTAGTTGGCACCAATGAGTCCTAATAAGGTGTTTATATAACCAATAAGTTGTGTGTACGACTAATTATGGCCCAATATGGTGTGTTTAGTTGGGACTAATGAGTCCCACCAAGGTGTGTATATAACCAATAAGTTATGTTTAGGACCAATGATGGCCCAATAAGGTGTGTTTAGTAGGCCAATGAGGGTCGGTTAGGAACAATAATTCCTAGTAAGGTGTGTATATAACCAATAAGTTGTGTTTAGGACCAATGATGGCCCAATAATGTGTGTTTAGTTGGGACTAATGAGTCACACTAAGGTGTGTATATAACCAATAAGTTGTGTTTAGGACTAATGATGGCCCAATAAGGTGTGTTTAGTAGGGCAATGAGGGTCGGTTGGGACCAATAAGTCCTAGTAAGGTGTGTCTTATATAACCAATAAGTTGTGTTTAGAACCAATGATGGCCCAATAATGTGTGTTTAAGGGCAATGAGGGTCCGTTGGGACCAATGAGTCCCAATAAAGTGTGTATATAACCAATAAGTTGTGTTTACGACCAATTATGGCCCAAAAAGGTGTGTTTAGTTGGGACCAATGAGTCCCACTAATGTGTGTATATGACCAATACGTTGTGTTTAGGACCAATGATGGCACAATAAAGTGGGTTTAGGGACAATGAGGTTTAGTTGGCACCAATGAGTCCTAATAAGGTGTTTAGATAACCAATAAGTTATGTTTACGACCAATTATGGCCCAATATGGTGTGTTTAGTTGGGACTAATGAGTCCCACTAAGGTGTGTATATAACCAATAAGTTGTGTTTACGACCAATTATGGCCCAATAAGGTGTGTTTAGTTGGGACCAATGAGTCCCACTAATGTGTGCATATAACCAATACGTTGTGTTTAGGACCAATGATGGCATAATAAAGTGGGTTTAGGGACAATGAGGGTTAGTTGGCACCAATGAGTCCTAATAAGGTGTTTATATAACCAATAAGTTGTGTTTACGACTAATTATGGCCCAATATGGTGTGTTTAGTTGGGACTAATGAGTCCCACCAAGGTGTGTATATAACCAATAAGTTATGTTTAGGACCAATGATGGCCCAATAAGGTGTGTTTAGTAGGCCAATGAGGGTCGGTTAGGACCAATAAGTCCTAGTAAGGTGTGTATATAACCAATAAGTTGTGTTTAGGACCAATGATGGCCCAATAATGTGTGTTTAAGGGCAATGAGGGTCCGTTGGGACCAATGAGTCCCAATAAAGTGTGTATATAACCAATAAGTTGTGTTTACGACCAATTATGGCCCAAAAAGGTGTGTTTAGTTGGGACCAATGAGTCCCACTAATGTGTGTATATGACCAATACGTTGTGTTTAGGACCAATGATGGCACAATAAAGTGGGTTTAGGGACAATGAGGTTTAGTTGGCACCAATGAGTCCTAATAAGGTGTTTATATAACCAATAAGTTGTGTTTACGACCAATTATGGCCCAATATGGTGTGTTTAGTTGGGACTAATGAGTCCCACTAAGGTGTGTATATAACCAATAAGTTATGTTTAGGACCAATGATGGCCCAATAAGGTGTGTTTAGTAGGGCAATGAGGGTCAGTTAGGACCAATAAGTCCTAGTAAGGTGTGTATATAACCAATAAGTTGTGTTTAGGACCAATGATGGCCCAATAATGTGTGTTTAGTTGGGACTAATGAGTCCCATTAAGGTGTGTATATAACCAATAAGTTGTGTTTAGGACCAATGATGGCCCAATAAGGTGTGTTTAGTAGGGCAATGAGGGTCGGTTGGGACCAATAAGTCCTAGTAAGGTGTGTCTTATATAACCAATAAGTTGTGTTTAGGACCAATGATGGCCCAATAATGTGTGTTTAAGGGCAATGAGGGTCGTTGGGACCAATGAGTCCCAATAAAGTGTGTATATAACCAATAAGTTGTGTTTACGACCAATGATGGCCCAATAAAGGTGTGTTTAGTTGGGACCAATGAGTCTCAGTAAGGTGTGTATATGACCAATAAGTTGTGTTTAGGACCAATGATGGCCCAATAATGTGTGTTTAAGGGCAATGAGGGTCAGTTGGGACCAATGAGTCCCAATAAAGTGTGTATATAACCAATAAGTTGTGTTTACGACCAATTATGGCCCAATAAGGTGTGTTTAGTTGGGACCAATGAGTCCCACTAATGTGTGCATATAACCAATACGTTGTGTTTAGGACCAATGATGGCACAATAAAGTGGGTTTAGGGACAATGAGGGTTAGTTGGCACCAATGAGTCCTAATAAGGTGTTTATATAACCAATAAGTTGTGTTTACGACTAATTATGGCCCAATATGGTGTGTTTAGTTGGGACTAATGAGTCCCACTAAGGTGTGTATATAACCAATAAGTTATGTTTAGGACCAATGATGGCCCAATAAGGTGTGTTTAGTAGGCCAATGAGGGTCGGTTAGGACCAATAAGTCCTAGTAAGGTGTGTATATAACCAATAAGTTGTGTTTAGGACCAATGATGGCCCAATAATGTGTGTTTAGTTGGGACTAATGAGTCCCACTAAGGTGTGTATATAACCAATAAGTTGTGTTTAGGACCAATGATGGCCCAATAAGGTGTGTTTAGTAGGGCAATGAGGGTCGGTTGGGACCAATAAGTCCTAGTAAGGTGTGTCTTATATAACCAATAAGTTGTGTTTAGGACCAATGATGGCCCAATAATGTGTGTTTAAGGGCAATGAGGGTCCGTTGGGACCAATGAGTCCCAATAAAGTGTGTATATAACCAATAAGTTGTGTTTACGACCAATTATGGCCCAATAAGGTGTGTTTAGTTGGGACCAATGAGTCCCACTAATGTGTGCATATAACCAATACGTTGTGTTTAGGACCAATGATGGCACAATAAAGTGGGTTTAGGGACAATGAGGGTTAGTTGGCACCAATGAGTCCTAATAAGGTGTTTATATAACCAATAAGTTGTGTTTACGACCAATTATGGCCCAATATGGTGTGTTTAGTTGGGACTAATGAGTCCCACTAAGGTGTGTATATAACCAATAAGTTATGTTTAGGACCAATGATGGCCCAATAAGGTGTGTTTAGTAGGGCAATGAGGGTCAGTTAGGACCAATAAGTCCTAGTAAGGTGTGTATATAACCAATAAGTTGTGTTTAGGACCAATGATGGCCCAATAATGTGTGTTTAGTTGGGACTAATGAGTCCCACTAAGGTGTGTATATAACCAATAAGTTGTGTTTAGGACCAATGATGGCCCAATAAGGTGTGTTTAGTAGGGCAATGAGGGTCGGTTGGGACCAATAAGTCCTAGTAAGGTGTGTCTTATATAACCAATAAGTTGTGTTTAGGACCAATGATGGCCCAATAATGTGTGTTTAAGGGCAATGAGGGTCCGTTGGGACCAATGAGTCCCAATAAAGTGTGTATATAACCAATAAGTTGTGTTTACGACCAATTATGGCCCAATAAGGTGTGTTTAGTTGGGACCAATGAGTCCCACTAATGTGTGCATATAACCAATACGTTGTGTTTAGGACCAATGATGGCACAATAAAGTGGGTTTAGGGACAATGAGGGTTAGTTGGCACCAATGAGTCCTAATAAGGTGTTTATATAACCAATAAGTTGTGTTTACGACCAATTATGGCCCAATATGGTGTGTTTAGTTGGGACTAATGAGTCCCACTAAGGTGTGTATATAACCAATAAGTTATGTTTAGGACCAATGATGGCCCAATAAGGTGTGTTTAGTAGGGCAATGAGGGTCAGTTAGGACCAATAAGTCCTAGTAAGGTGTGTATATAACCAATAAGTTGTGTTTAGGACCAATGATGGCCCAATAATGTGTGTTTAGTTGGGACTAATGAGTCCCACTAAGGTGTGTATATAACCAATAAGTTGTGTTTAGGACCAATGATGGCCCAATAAGGTGTGTTTAGTAGGGCAATGAGGGTCGGTTGGGACCAATAAGTCCTAGTAAGGTGTGTCTTATATAACCAATAAGTTGTGTTTAGGACCAATGATGGCCCAATAATGTGTGTTTAAGGGCAATGAGGGTCCGTTGGGACCAATGAGTCCCAATAAAGTGTGTATATAACCAATAAGTTGTGTTTACGACCAATTATGGCCCAAAAAGGTGTGTTTAGTTGGGACCAATGAGTCCCACTAATGTGTGTATATAACCAATACGTTGTGTTTAGGACCAATGATGGCACAATAAAGTGGGTTTAGGGACAATGAGGGTTAGTTGGCACCAATGAGTCCTAATAAGGTGTTTATATAACCAATAAGTTGTGTTTACGACCAATTATGGCCCAATATGGTGTGTTTAGTTGGGACTAATGAGTCCCACTAAGGTGTGTATATAACCAATAAGTTATGTTTAGGACCAATGATGGCCCAATAAGGTGTGTTTAGTAGGGCAATGAGGGTCAGTTAGGACCAATAAGTCCTAGTAAGGTGTGTATATAACCAATAAGTTGTGTTTAGGACCAATGATGGCCCAATAATGTGTGTTTAGTTGGGACTAATGAGTCCCACTAAGGTGTGTATATAACCAATAAGTTGTGTTTAGGACCAATGATGGCCCAATAAGGTGTGTTTAGTAGGGCAATGAGGGTCGGTTGGGACCAATAAGTCCTAGTAAGGTGTGTCTTATATAACCAATAAGTTGTGTTTAGGACCAATGATGGCCCAATAATGTGTGTTTAAGGGCAATGAGGGTCCGTTGGGACCAATGAGTCCCAATAAAGTGTGTATATAACCAATAAGTTGTGTTTACGACCAATTATGGCCCAATAAGGTGTGTTTAGTTGGGACCAATGAGTCCCACTAATGTGTGTATATAACCAATACGTTGTGTTTAGGACCAATGATGGCACAATAAAGTGGGTTTAGGGACAATGAGGGTTAGTTGGCACCAATGAGTCCTAATAAGGTGTTTATATAACCAATAAGGTTGTGTTTACGACCAATTATGGCCCAATATGGTGTGTTTAGTTGGGACTAATGAGTCCCACTAAGGTGTGTATATAACCAATAAGTTATGTTTAGGACCAATGATGGCCCAATAAGGTGTGTTTAGTAGGGCAATGAGGGTCGGTTAGGACCAATAAGTCCTAGTAAGGTGTGTATATAACCAATAAGTTGTGTTTAGGACCAATGATGGCCCAATAATGTGTGTTTAGTTGGGACTAATGAGTCCCACTAAGGTGTGTATATAACCAATAAGTTGTGTTTAGGACCAATGATGGCCCAATAAGGAGTGTTTAGTAGGGCAATGAGGGTCGGTTGGGACCAATAAGTCCTAGTAAGGTGTGTCTTATATAACCAATAAGTTGTGTTTAGGACCAATGATGGCCCAATAATGTGTGTTTAAGGGCAATGAGGGTCAGTTGGGACCAATGAGTCCCAATAAAGTGTGTATATAACCAATAAGTTGTGTTTACGACCAATTATGGCCCAATAAGGTGTGTTTAGTTGGGACCAATGAGTCCCACTAATGTGTGCATATAACCAATACGTTGTGTTTAGGACCAATGATGGCACAATAAAGTGGGTTTAGGGACAATGAGGGTTAGTTGGCACCAATGAGTCCTAATAAGGTGTTTATATAACCAATAAGTTGTGTTTACGACCAATTATGGCCCAATATGGTGTGTTTAGTTGGGACTAATGAGTCCCACTAAGGTGTGTATATAACCAATAAATTATGTTTAGGACCAATGATGGCCCAATAAGGTGTGTTTAGTAGGGCAATGAGGGTCGGTTAGAACCAATAAGTCCTAGTAAGGTGTGTATATAACCAATAAGTTGTGTTTAGGACCAATGATGGCCCAATAATGTGTGTTTAGTTGGGACTAATGAGTCCCACTAAGGTGTGTATATAACCAATAAGTTGTGTTTAGGACCAATGATGGCCCAATAAGGTGTGTTTAGTAGGGCAATGAGGGTCGGTTGGGACCAATAAGTCCTAGTAAGGTGTGTCTTATATAACCAATAAGTTGTGTTTAGGACCAATGATGGCCCAATAATGTGTGTTTAAGGGAAATGAGGGTCAGTTGGGACCAATGAGTCCCAATAAA
>JBCNJP010010010.1:0-24972 GCA_039602395.1 Deinandra increscens subsp. villosa | reverse complement strand
ACTACTACAGTCTTCATAACATAAACTACGTATTAACAAATGCTTGTGCAAACCTAGCAATACTGCCCGAACAAAACTCACCTCAAAAGTCAGATTCAAAGTCAGCTTTCTTGCAACTTTAATACAGAATCTTTAACTACCTCTATGCAAATCTAGAACCATGAGTTTGAGCAATATTGATGAAAAAGATGATGGAAAAAAGTACCTTACAATTGTCCTCTAAGGTGATTTCATCTTCTGGAAACGCTCAATCACATCTTCATTAGTAACAATTGCAAGTTCATCTTTTTCTACGGCACATATTACACAAGCGTTCAAGAAATCATCACCAATACGATTATGAAAACTTGACTTTACACGCTTTATTGCCGAAAAACATCTATCATCGGCCGCGGCTGCTACAGGCAAAACCAATGCTAGCTTTAGTAATCGATATACCAAATGATAAGAAATATGTTTCCCAGTTTCCACCATCACTTTGGCAAGGTCAGCAATACCATTCAAGTTAGCAAAACTTTTATCCTGTAGCACATTGTGATGATATAATTCAAGTTGATGCTCAAGCATAATCTTTTCCACAGCACCAAAATCATATGAATAAAACTCACTCAATTGAAGCAACTTGGATGCATCGAAGTTAGAGAAAGAGTTACAGGGACTCAAAGCTGCCATATTTTTAAGTAATTCCGTATTAACCTCATTAAATCGGTCACCAAACTCTTGAATCAACATGTCCATAACCGTGTTAAAGCAATCAAACTTAAAATAATGTTGATTGGTGATATTGTTCCTTTGTGTTCGAGGTCTTGAGCTAACATAATCTTCCATCATGCTCAACATTTTTCTATTATGCTTTCCACAAAAATAATATACCTTTTCTAGAATTGAACCAAATCCACATTCTCTAAAATCTTGCAACTTCTCTTTAGTTGATTCCACCAATGAAACCGCTTCTAATATGTCTTGATCTTTCATTTGGAGTGCTCTTGATAACGTATTTGTGAGTCCTAAAATGTGTGACATCAAATGCAAATGGAACACAAACTCAAATGATTCAAAATATTCTAATATATCATTTGCTTGACTTTTGCTAAAATCATTAGGGCTTTCATTTGCAATGTTTTCAAGCATCTTATCAATAGTTGAAAACAAATCAATCAAGTGTGTAAGAAAAAGCTCTTGGTTTAACCCACTTGCGGTTTCAATTAACCCACAAGCAATGTCTTCTTCTAATTTTTCTCCCTCGGTTGCTCGAAGAAAATCTTTTTCTTTACAAGATGCAACCAAGTTCATCAAAGTGGTTACCTTGTCAAAAAACTTGTCAACACCCACATGTTTTCTTGCAACCGCCACCACCACTAATTGAAGCTGATGAGCAAAACAATGTACATAATATGCCGACTTATTTTCTTCCAAGATCTTTGCTTTTAAACCATTAAACACACCACGCTTATTGCTAGCTCCATAATAACCTTGACCTCTTAACCGTTTCAAACTCAAGTTATACTTTGCAAGAAAGGTGTCAATCGACTTGAGAATTAAAGAAGATGTTTCCATCATATGAACAAGTCCCACAAATCTCTCTTTAATAAGTCCATGCACATCAACGTATCTTAAAACAATAACCATTTGTTCCTTTCCAGATACATCACTAGACTCGTCAACTAATAATGTGAACACTTCATCACCAATTTCATTAATAATAGATTTGAGCACTTCTTCTTCAAAACAATGAGCAATGTCTTGTTGAATACTTGGACACGCATATTTATTATTCCCAGTAGCTTTTGGTAAACTTTTTAGTTCCTCATTTTGACTTATGATTAAATCCATTAATTCCAAAAAAATACCTTTAAAACTAGAAGCTTCCCTTTCATAATGGCCACCAAATGGCAATGCACATTTCAAACAAAATCTACAAGCTTCAACCATGGCTTTCAAATGAATTCGATTTTCTTTTTTCACAATATCATCTTGTTTATGAAGACTTTCATTTCTCACAATATCATCTTGTTTATGAAGGGTAACGGCAATAGACTGAGTCCGCTTCACTAGATCTTCACATTTTTTAAGTGCTTTATTGTGAAAACTATTGACATTACCAACGTGTCTATCAAACCTCTCTGTTTTGTTCCAACAGTTAAAGCCTACTGTCATAAACGCATCACGTCCACCTCCATTGACATTCCCAACCCCAACACAATCTCTACATAAATAACAACATAAACAAAAGGCTTTATCTGCTTTTACACTATACTCCAACCACTTACCATATCGATCAAACCAAGTACGTACAAATCGTCGTTCTTTATTCCCTATCATTCTTTTTGGGAAGTTATGCCCACGTGGTTGGTAAGGTCCTTTAAACCAATATTTTCTCCTTATCTCATCTCTTTGATCTGGGTGATAATCTAGAATTCTTATCCTATCAACGGGATCCAAAGGAAGATTATTCAAATCGACTAATTTAGGCATAGAAAGTATAGAGACAGGTCGGGGAATGTTGTTGGATGGATTTTCATTTGAAGATGACAATTTTCTTTTTAATTTTTTTTCCATAGCTCCTAACATATAAAAGAAATCAATGTAAAAAACTAATATAAAGTCATAAACAATCAAATTAGTATAAACATCTAAATCATCAAAATCAACATAAACACTAAAACAAACATAAAATAAATAAAAGAGTTTTGATGAGTTAAATAATAAACAAACAATAAAATATAACAAATTGATGAAATTGAATTATGAATATTTGAAGAAGCTGGGAGTTGGGACAGTCAAGCAACACATGGTGGGTAGACATATATGCAAGATCCAAGATTAACACATATCAATAACTGATTTAAATAATAAATAGAGGATGGAAGTATCTTGATGGTCTATTATGAAGACCTTTTGTTGTAATACTGTTCTGGCCTCAGAGGAAAACAACTGAAAAGATAGAAATGCTTGATTCCTACTTCAACGGAATTTCCTTAAAGCTCAAAGATTTGATTGAGAAAGAGTTCATGTGTTCTAAAGATTGATAACTGTTCTACCATTAACATCTGTACCATTATTATATCAAAGATGTTTGATATGTTGTTGTCTAGATATATAGAAGACCAAGGTTATTTTCTGCAATTTGACATGTCCTGAATATGGTGGTGCTATCCCCACACCATCACTAAGTTTTAAGTTTTTATGTGGAAAGATTATAAGCAAATAACTAAATCATATTTGTTCAATGTGAAAATTATCAATAGCTACTGTTTAGTGTTTACTATGGAATCATCACAAGTTCACAACCAATAATATGTATAACCATTAATAATCATAACCCATTGAATGTTTAGAAACTAAAATTTCTCAACTCTCAAAACTGGTAAATTTTATGTATTCGAACACAAAAAACACTCAAAACTTCTAAAATTTTTAAAAAATTGGCAAGAGAAACTAAAATTTCCCAACTTTGTACAAAAGAAAACTACAAATGCAGATAAATTGCAAAGAAAAAAGTAACAATTGATGCATTTCAGTCACATGCTTATGGTAACTTCAATCATCATCATCAACAGTTTGCACAAATTACCAAATCGAACGAATAATTATCTAAAACATGAATCAAAACTTACTTATTTTTATGTTAATCCACACAAAAAAAACGGAAAACAGGTTAATTTTAAGCTTAATTACAATATCCCCGATTAGTTATACGCAAATGCAATCATTATCTGGATCAAAAAGTTTTTAAATTGATAATCGAAACGAATAGCAAAGATATTCAAACATAATGATCAACGTATCAGCCCCGATCAGATAAAATGTCGAAATTAAAACCACGAAAACCCTAAAATTTATCAATTTATTTCTACATTATACAACATCTAAACACAAAATTGAAGTAAAACGTACTTGAATCCGCATCTAACAGCAATTGAACAGCAGGTAGACCTCAATTCCGTTAGCGGATTTGTGTAGCGTTGCTTCGGACCTACGATCAACAGAAGGAGTAACTTTTGTAAATTTAGAAAAAGTGGGTAATAAAAAATAAAACTTAATGTTATAATAAAAAAATATATATATATCTATGTAATTATTTTTCCTAAAATATATATTAGTTAACTTTTTTTCTTTTTTTGAACCGCAAATATTAGTTAATTAGATGGGTCAACGAGCTCATAGCTCAATGACATTTGATGAGATTTGAGATCTTAAGGTCTTCGGTCTCAAACTCTGGATATGAGCAAAACTACTCTCTGGGCTGTAGACAAGGTTTTTTCGAAAATAACCGGGTTTTCCTCTGAAATTGAGAGATGGGTATATGAAGAGCCAATGCCGCTGAGTCCTAAACATGTCGTTAAAAAAAAGAGTTAACTAGATGGGTCCTATCCTGCCTGTCAATTCCTTGGCCATCAGAGGAGGCTGCCTCATTAATTGTATTGTTTTCATGGTTAGATATCAAAGTGGCGGTGTTAGAATTTGGTAGTAACAAGGCTCCATCCCCTGATGGCTTTAATTTTGGGTTTATCAAGAGATTTTGGCACTTTTTAGAATCAGACTTTGTGGATTTACTAAATCAGTTCTTCGGGGATGGGGTGATTCGAGAAGGGTGTTTGGCCTCATTTGTTTCCCTTACCCCAAAGACACGAGACCAAAATCTTTGTTGGAATATAGGCCTGTAAGTCAAACTGGAGTTGTCAAAGGTGATTTCGAAGGTGTTAGTTAATCACATGAAAGGGGTGATTAGGGGGTTGGTTTCGGAGGAGCGTACGGATTTTCTGAAGGGCCAGAGTATTTCTAACAACGCCTTAGTGTTTAATGATGTGGTTGCTTGGCTAAGGAAGTCTAAAACCTCGAGGATGATCTTCAAAATTTATATCGACAAGGCATGCGACTCGGTAATTAGGCTTATCTTGACTCGGTGCTTTCCATCATGAACTTCCCTCAGCGATGAGTTTGGGGGGTACCGTCTCTTCGGCTCTGGCTTCTGTTCTGGTTAACGGGAGCCCTCCCGCTCAATTCAAGTGTAAACGAGGTCTTAGGCAGGGAGATCCCATGGCTTCTTTTCTTATCATTCATCAATGAACTGTCTCTTGGGATTCATTCATTAGGCGTGTGTTGTGGGGCCACATCATGGGGTGAACATTCCTACCAGCGAGTTGAACCTTTCTTATTTCTTATATGCGGACAATGTGATCTTCATTGGAAAGCATAGGGATGATGATGATGCTAGAACCCTTCTCAATATCCCGAGGAGGTTTTTTTTTTAATTTCTGGGTTAGGGATGAATATTTCAAAAAGTAGACTTTACAGGGTGGGCGTGGAGGATTCGGAAGTCCAAAGGCTAGCAGATATTCTACAGTGTAAGACGGGGCCTTTCCTAATCTCGTACCTTGGATTAAAAATAAGGGTGGACATGAACCTATATAGAAATTGGAAGTCAGTGATAGAGATGTTTGAAGCAAGGCTAAATGACTCTTTCTATCGGGGGTAGGTGACCTTGGTGAAGTCGATGTTGGTTTCACTTCCTATTTCTATTTCCTCCGTTTAGAGTGTCTTCAAATGTCTTAGCTCATTTGGAAAGGGTTCGGAGAACTTTTATGTAGGGAGAGGATGCGGGGAAGTCTCGTATAAATTGGGACTCTTAGGATAGAGTTGTAGCGGGTAAAAAGTACTTTCCCGGTGTCATACCCTATCTAGGATAGAAACTAACTTTTTATCCCAATATCAAAGATCATCTGCATAATACTAAGTTCACATAAGAAACTTAAGATCTATTTCTCCCAATATCAAAGATTATCTGCATGTGTTAACTTTGGGATTGGTACTTGAGATACATGTTTTTAAAACACATTAGCTTGAAATGTTGGTGAGTTAATATGTTTCACCGTATCAAACATTTTCTCATTTTAAAAATTCTTGTTTATGTTGCACTTTCATTTGTAGGGATATGATCACGTATTAATAAACGTATGTCCGGAAAGTATTTAAGCCTACGGGGTTACACGTCTCGACACTAATGTATTTATATTAATTAATTGGTTAATTAATATTTATCACGAACATTTAACGAGGAATCGTTAAAAACTAACGGTTAATTGTTAACAAGGGGGTTAGTTGTAATTAGAGAGAGTTAGATTTGGATTACAATTAAGGAAAGGTTTTGGATAGGGCCTCTAGGCCGAATTCGGCTAGGGCTCCTATGCCAATCCCTATCTTGTTTTCCAAGTCTTTTAACCCTATAAATAAACCTTATGGGTTTAAGGTTTAGTTGCTGCATTTATCTGATAAAGTGCAAACCCTAATCTCTCTCTATTCTCTCTCTAATTTTCGGCAAAAAGAAAAGAACCCTAGGGGTTCGATTTCTTTTGTGGTTCGACCAAGCCATCATCACAAGAGGAGTTCGTGATCAAGTACTAGCATACGTACATCGGTGTGTCGTGTGTGCGATCGTAGAGGGATTTACTTCAAATCCTAGAAGATCTTCTCTTGCCGAGCTAAAAAGGTACACGTTGTCTATCCGGTTAGTTAGATTAATTCATAGGATTAATTCCGCTGCGTACTCGTGTTTATTTGATAAATAGTTATATAACCCAACAGTGGTATCACGAGCCACCTATGATTTTAATTAATTACCGGGAATAAAAACTTGGAAGGGGGGTAACCTAATTCGATTAGAAACAAGTCTCTAATCAAGATTCTAGCTTTTCGATCCATATAAAACCGTCTTTTACAATTGGAAAATTGTTTTCGCAAATTGGTATAAAAAAAACGTAAACCCTAATCGATCGAAAATCGCAGTTTACAACCCACCAGAATTTCCGATCGCGTTTACGACCCGCCTTAGTTTCCGATCGCAAATCTGTTTCCGATCGTAAACCATTTGCCGATCGTAAACCCATGATTCCGATCGCAAACCTGTTTCCGATCGAGTTTCCGAGCGTAAACCTTTATTGCTGATCGTAAACCCTTGATTCTGATCGCAAACCTGTTTCCGATCAAGTTTCGATCGTAAACCCTTTTCTGATCGCAAACCTAGTTTTCGAACAATATCGTAAATTGTTTATTCAAAGTGATCGAAATCTAAAGATTGGATCGAAAACCTCTAGCCGAATCGGAAACCCTAATTTTAGCTCTAAAATTTGATTTTTGTGATCTAAAATGATAAACCCAAGTTTTTGTTATTTGATAATTGTTTAAACAACATGTTGTACCTTCAACTTTAAATGTTAAATGGAAGTAAAAAACCATGAAGTTTCATGCAAATCGTTCATGGTTGTTACTTGGATCAAGAGGATTAAAATTAAAATTATGTTAGATAATTAGAAACCCTAAGATTATGTGATTATTTGTGATAATTGTAACATAATAAAAGGTTTTAATGCAAATTTGTTTTATGAAAATCGAAATTTGCTTAAATGTCTATTGAAATATGATTTTGTTTATAAAATAAAATTTGTGTCCTAAAACTCAAAAGAAACACCGGCTCACCCATTTGAACACACTCTAAGAGAGGTATAAGTCGGGTCGCCATGCTTCCCTAAAGTGGGTAGGTTTTTAATTGCAAAAGTGCAAACCTCACCCCTACGCTTCTTTGTGTGTTGCAAATGGAGCTACCGAGCTCTTTTGATTTGGAAGACAAACTAAGAATTTTATAAACACATTATGTGGTGAAGATGTGCATGAATCTTCACACATAACATTTTTGATCACACATCAAAATTGTTTTTGTCACACCCCGGTCAACGGTTTCGGGTGTGAACGGGAATGGAATCATAGTCGTGGATACATAGAACAACTAATTATATTCAAACATTATAGTAAAACATCACATCATTTAGATTGCAGCGGAAAAGTGGTGAAATGATAATGTCTTACATTTGAAAATAAAAAGTCTTAATTTATTGATAAAAGCATAAGGTAGTTTATTTGGGATAGGTCGGGACTATGACTCCGGCGAAGCAGGTCCGATAGTTGAAGTTAAGCCCCATTTGCATGCCTTCGGTGATTGCTCAATTACCTGAGAAATCATGAGTTTGAAAACGGGTCAACATAATGTTGGTGAGGTTCACAGGTTTGTGATTTATCAGTTAAACAGTTGTAAAACAGTTTTCGGTATACTTAAATATTATCAGGGTTTATTGTTGTGGTTGTATGATCTCACCTGAACCTTGATTTCAAATACTAACGGTTTACCCACCCGGCATCTCTTGCCCAGAGATGTTAAACAGTGCAGAATAACTGACGTGTACCCCCAGACAATCCGGAGTCAGAACTGGAGCTACCAGTTAGGGTAGGGTTGTCAACCCAAATAGATCTATTCACTAGCTATCGTTTCGTACAGAACTAATTGAAATCAATTAATGATGGGATTTCGGTTGTACAAACGTTTATAACGATAATGTACCAAGTTGGGCAATCAGTAAGAGAACAAGTAGTCATACGGCTAACAAGTAAACCATAATATTAAGTAAAAAGCATTTAATCAGTTTTCATGATTTCTCCCCCAAGTATAAAACAGTTAAAAGGAAAAGGGGCCGTGAAACTCACTGAATCAGCAGATGAATGAATGAACCGTGAAGTTGCGGTAGCAAGTAATGTCCTAATTTAAATAAATAAGACATTTGCATAAGGTATATGATCAATTGAGTAACATAAGTCACCCAAATGATACCGGTCAAGTCTTGACGTTATTCCCGTTTGTATTCGTTTGGAAAGCCCGTTATTAGCATTTATCGTACAAATAAATACACGTTCTCAAGTTTATATTTACGTGAAAATCAGATAGTTAACGTTTATCGAAACTATTTCCACGAAATGCGTATATTTATGTTCAATAAATATACCAGGAAAATCAGTTAACAATTTAACCAAGTTTTAAACATTGACGAATAATAATGTTTATTATTATTTTTATCGGTTAATCATGCAAGTTATAATTATTTTTAATAATTTATGATTAACAATACTTGGTGAATAAAACATAGTGGAAATCCTTTGTAAATAATTATTTGGCAAAAATAATTATTTATTTTATTTTAGTCATGGAAGGATTTTTAAGCTTCATTTTAAATCACAACATTTTTATAGTCTTGAAATCGTTTAAGCATTTTGTTGTCAAGAAATATCTATTTCTTTCTTAAACATTTTCAAAGCATTGTAACGACGCTTGGATTTATATAACGTTGTCTTTTAAAAGACTTGATTTTATTTAAAATCTTTAACGGACGAAATTTCATTTTTGGTTACTTTGATTTCATCGAAGTATCATTAAAAATCCATATAAGTATTTAAAGTCAATGGTTTGTCTTTAATTTATTTTTTTCTATAAAAATTCTTTTATAAAAACATTTAATTTCTCATGTGACTTTTTATAGAAAAAAGTCCATTTATAGAAAAACCTTAGAAAGGTTAAAACTTGTAATAAATCCAAGTATTTATGTCAAATTAATCATTTGACATAAATATTATTCTTACCATTTTGAGTAACAAAATCTATAAAAATTCCTTTTGTCTTGGATTTTTTTTTATAACATGTTTAAGGTTTCCATGACTTTTAGATCTAGATTTATTAAGTCCATTTAATCATGTTCATCATATCATTTTAGCATTTCATAATTATAAGTTTATATCTACTAACACTTTGTGTTAGGACCAAATATTTAAATCAAGACAATCTACTAACACTTTAGTGTTAGGACTTTTAAATATAAAATGCAATCTACTAACACATTTGTGTTAGGACAAATAAATGTAAATGAAATCTACTAACACATTTGTGTTAGGACAAGTAAACATAAACATGTATAGGTTGTTAGCATTTATGTTTCATTTTTATATGAAGAGGCTTGGAGGTTTGTTTAAAATCAACTAACTTATGAAACCAAGGTTTCATAAAACAAGATTCATGGTGCACACTTGTTACTTTCCTTGGATTTCACAAATGTGTTTCACCACACTCCTTGGCTATTTTAAGTCTCAAAGACACCAAGATGAGTGCTTGATCTTGGAAGAAAGGAGATTAAGAAGAGAGTTTTTGTTAGTTGATCAAACATACACAAGCATTCTAGTTAACTTGGTGGATTGTTGTCAAGACTTGAGGGGTTCAAGGGGTGAAAATATGTAAGAAAATGAGTTTAGAAAACTCACAAAAGAAAGAGGAGGAAATCGGTGCAAGTGGTGGTCTCCGGTGGCGGCGATGGGTGGTCCGGCGGTGGGACAGCGGCGGCGGTGTGGTGGCTGGGCGGTGGCAGCCGCCGGCAGAGGGCTGGGCGGCGGTGGTGGAGGCCGGCCGAACTAGAGGGAGCAAGGGAGACAAGAGGGAGAGAGTTTGAGAGTGGGTGTTGGTGCAAGGTTGAAGTGGTGGGGTGGCCTCCTTTTATAGTAAAAAGATGGTTAATACTTCAATGGTTAAGGGCTTGATCCATTGTATTTTAGTACATTTGCCAACTAATTCTAGTGGTATTAGACTTGTGCATATTAGGATTAGTAGGAGGGAGATGTGGCAAGTTTAAGCACCACTTAATTTACATGGCTAATATGTGTAGGTGAATTATTTTATAAAAAGCTCCATGTCTTATAAAATAGTAGAGGTTTTATAAAATATGAGGTGGTTAGTGATGTCTAAAAATCCAAACTTTTATAAATTTAACCCAAGTATAATAAAACTACAAAGGTGGTAGTTTTTATAAAGTTGATGGGCCAAAAGTTTATAAAAAAAATCTAGTGGGCTAATCTATAAAAATCATGGGTTAAAACTATTAAAATAGTTTTGGGTTTGGAGGTTGGGCCGAAGCCCACAAATGAAAAGAGAGGGAGTGGGCCGGTATCCGGTTGGGCCGGATGTGGGCCAAACACCGGTTGTTGGGCCGAGGGAGGGGTAGGCCGGACCCGGTCTGGGCCGGTTGGGCCGCGGGTCGGTCCGTCGGTTCGGGCCGGTGTCTGGGTCTTATCGGGTTTGATCGTCGGGTTGAGTCACGGGTTCGGTTTCGGTATTTTGGTTCATCGGGCTTGCTTGGATCATTTTGGGCTTATTGGGCCTAGCCGGGCCCAATAGGGTTAACGGTTATATCGTTTGGCTAAGTCTTGACAACGACAAGTTTTGAATTTATTTTTGGTTTACATAAACAGTTTTAGTTTGTTTGACATGATTTGTTTTTGTTTTCTCAAGTTGATCCGGTTTGGTACGCGTGAATGCAACGAAGACTGTTTCGTTTGTTCGCGTCAGTTTTAAGCTCGATTACCATGAGTGATTAGAATCCCAGTTGTTTCTAGTCACGTAATCGCTTAAAATGTTCCCGTGTCGATGGTGAATATCCGTGACACATGTTTAAGAAAAATATAAAAATTACATTTTTATATTTGTTTCTTATTGTTAACATTCCATTAATTCCTTAATGGTCTTTCATGTTTATTAGGGCGCGTTTTCCAATACAAACGTGGGAATCAGTTTTTACGTCCGGTTTTTTTTTATCAGTTACGTACAGTTACCAAACAGTTAATCATAGATAAGATAAGCACATAAGGTCTAATCTAAGGTCAAAGTAAGGAGCGTTGACTTGACTTTTGGGGCGGGGTGTCACAGTTTTGACCCAAACCAAACTTAAGTCTTTGCCATCCACCTTGAAAAGGACACTTGTGGATGCCATCTTACTCATTGGTACACAATGGTAAAATGCCATTTACATGGCAAATTCTCACTCATTGGTACACAATGGTGGACAATTTGTGCGTTCTTAGTTGGACGACTTAAAGCGAACTAGGCGGTGAGACCCTTGGCCCGTGGCAAAAGATGGGATGAAACATGACTACAAATTACTTGGTGCAAGATTCACAAGTGTTATTTGTAGGTCCCATAAAATCTAGGAATTGTACTTGGAGTACAATTATTGATCGTCACTTACCTTTTGAGTGCATCATTTCTAGCAGATCAACTGATGAAATGATGGCATGTCAATTGGATCCTAGCCTTAATAAGCTTAATTGTTTAAAAGTGTTTAAACATTGGGTAATTAAATTTATTAAGGAAAACATTATCGAAAATACTGATTTTTGAACTTAATCTGTTTTGTAGATGGCAACAAACCCTCCTCAAAACAATGTTGGTCATGCTTTTCGTCAAATGTTTGAAAGAGAAAAGCTGAATGGATCTAACTTCAATGACTGGTACCGTCAACTGAGGATTGTCCTTAGAGTTGAACGGAGGACCGATGTCCTTGAAAATCATTGGCCGACCGAGCCAGCTGCTAATGCTTCTGATCAAGAGAAAGCGTTCTACAATGCAGAGTATAGCAGATACGATGAGGTTGCTTGCATGATGATCTCGAGTATGACTCCTGAGCTTCAGAAGCAATACGAATTTCATACACCTTGTGATATGATCAAAGAGCTGAAAAAGATGTATGAAAAACAAGCTGGTGTTGAATTGTTCGACCTAGTTGTGGAACTCCACGACTTGAAGCTTGAAACTGGTAAATCGGTCAGCAGTAATGTGCTCAAGATGAAGAGCTACTTTGACAAATTGGAATCGCTCAATTATGGGTATAATCAGGCTGTGGCAGTTGGCATGATCCTCAAATCTCTTACGAAGGATTATGAGGGTTTTGTGCGCAACTACAACATGCATAGTATGACTAAAACTATACCTGAGCTTCATGCTATGCTTGTCGAGTATGAAAAAACGATTCCTAAGAAGGCCACTGAAACACCCCAAGTTCTTATGATCAAAGGGGGAAAGATCCAAAAGGCTAAACGACCGCAAAAGGCGAAGGGCAAGAATGATGGTAAGGGAAAAGGCAAGGCAGTTGCGCTTGTTCCTAAAACCAAGCAAACCCCTCCGGCCGCAAAAGAGCATCCGGCTAAAGACCAGATCTTTCACCATTGTGGTGAAGTTGGACACTGGAAGAGGAACTGTCCTACCTATCTAGCTGAGTTGATGAAGAAGAGAAAGAATACTAGCGGGGCTAGTACTTCAGGTATCTTCACAATTGAATTATTTTCCTTTTCTAAGTGTGATTCATGGGTGTATGACACTGGCTGTGGAACTCACATCTGTAATTCGTTACAGGGTCTTAGAAAGAGGAGGAAACTGAAGCCTGGAGCTTTGCAGTTGTACGTGGGAAATGGTTTGCCAGCAGCTGTGGAAGCTATAGGAGAATATCATTTAATTCTGCCTTCTGGGTTATTTATTGTATTAGACAATTGTCATTATGCACCTTCTATCACTAGAGGTGTTATTTCAGTTTCTTTGTTGAAAAACCAAGGATTTATTAATGCGTTTAATAATATCGGTATCTCAGATTCTAAAAATAATGTTCATTATTTTGATGCTATTCCTTGTGATGGCATTTATGAAATTGATATGCGTGGTTGTGTTTCAAATAATTCAATGTTCACTGTTAGCAAACGAGCCAAAACAAGTTTGGACTCTACCTATCTTTGGCACTGTCGTCTTGCCCATGTTGGCAAAAACCGCATTGAAAGACTTCAACGTGAAGGCATCTTACAATCAAATGATGAATAATTTGATAAATGTGTTTCCTGTATCTCAGGAAAGATGACAAGAAAACCCTTTCCGAACAAGCCGCAAAGGGCTAAAGAACTACTTGGACTCATTCATACTGATGTTTGTGGCCCATTTAGACATGTGTCAAGAAAAGGTGCTAGCTACTTCGTGACTTTCACGGATGATTTCAGCCGTTATGGTTATGTTTACTTGCTTAAACATAAACATGAAGTGTTTGAAACATTCAAAGAGTTCAAGAACGAAGTAGAAAATCAACTCGGAAAGACCATCAAGATCCTTCGATCGGATCGTGGTGGAGAATACTTAAGCCAAGAGTTTAGGGATTATCTTAAAGCATGTGGAATTGTCCAACAGCTTACTCCTCCTTACACTCCTCAGCATAATGGAGTGTCTGAGAGGAGGAATCGAACCCTACTAGAAATGGTGAGGTCGATGATGAACCTTACAACTCTCCCAATATCATTTTGGGATTTTGCTCTAGAAACCGTTGTACGCGTTCTAAATATGGTTCCAACCAAGAAGGTTAAAAAGACACCGCATCAATTGTGGCATGGAGAAGTCCCTGTGTTGTCTTACTTAAGAGTCTGGGGATGTGAGGCACTTGTGAAGCGTGATACGCCTGACAAACTACAACCCAGGACTACTAAGTGCGTCTTCGTAGGATACCCAAAGGAAACAATGGGTTACTATTTTTACAATCCTTCCGAAAATACTATTCGTGTTGCTCGATATGCTGAATTTTTTGAAAAGAATTTTATAGCTCAAGAGAACAGTGGGAGACATGTAGAACTACTAGAAGATGTGTCACCTTCTGAAACAACTAGCAATCATCAACTTGGGGGGGGGGGGGGGATGTGACAATCCGTCTTTTCAAGTCTTTTTCTGATTTAACTGAACTTAAACTGTAATAAATGTTGTGTGAACATTTATGTGTTGACTGTGTTGACCTTAGCAAATCAGGTTTTTATATAACCATCATTATACGAGCATGCACTTAAAGTCTAGACGTCTGTATTCTATGATTTTATGTAAATCATATGTTGTAATTTCGTGTGAACGTTTTGTCATTCTATGTGACAATTAAAGCGATGATTTTATGTGATAAGTATATATATATATATTCACGTAATTTATTCGTGATTTTATGTGACATCATGTCACGTAGGTATACAGTAAACTTTTATGATTTTATGCGAGTTTAAACGTATAAGAGTGGATTGAAATCTATGATTTTATGTGAACTTAAAATATATTTATAATTAGTATTCGTGATTTTAAGTGAACGTAAAAAGGTTTATAAATTATAAACATCACACGTTAAATAAGCCTTGACATATGCACGTTTAGTCGTCATTTAAGTTATCTCCGTTAAGTCCCATTAGAGCTTGTTAACATCTTTTAACTTGAGGGGCTAGTTTTGCCAAATCCTAAACTCCTTTTACTTAACCAAACTTAGAGGGACTACACCTATAATTACCAGAAACTCGTCTCCTGTAGTGTAAGTTTAGAGGGACTGTGTTTGTCATTATGGCAAAGGAAATTAAATGTCTTAAGGAAACCGTCGACCGTCCAAATTCGATAACCGGTTTCCCATTCAAATCCCGATTTGATTGAACTGATTCATAACCTAATCATTTTGATTCTTCATCGACATTTCTCGTCCAAAGCTATTTCCCTCGTGAACCGTCACTTTGGTTTCTCTCCGACGACCCGCCACGAGAAAACTCCGACGAGCCACCACGAGGAAACCCGCACACCGTAAAGCTTTCAGAAAAACCTCGAACCATACGTTCACTCCATGAAAACGGTGAACTTGGAGGCTCTCAGTCATTTACTCGCCGCCGATGATTACCTCAGTGCAACCGTCCACCGGAGCTCATCGCGGTATCGCTTGGTTTTCGGTTGTCAACGCGTTATCGCATCGGTTGAGTCTTCGAATCAAGGTAACGATTAATCCCTTATGCTTTCCGTTATATTCTAGCACTAAACCTTTGAGTCATATGAACCTGCAAATCGTTTTTTTGTTTTGGTTATGGCGGATCGAGATTTAGGGTTTTTAGTGAAGAAGATGATGACTGGTTTTTATTTGTTATATATTTGTTTTAACGACTTCAACCAACAATTGTAGTCTAGCCTGGTGGCTAAGTCGCGCGGACTATATCGCAAAGGTCCTGGGTTCGAGACCCAGCCTAAGCGTTTCTTTTTCTATTTTTCTGTGAACCAAGTTCTAGAAACTGTTGTTACATAAAACCTATCAGATCCGATGTGTTTACCAAATAGCTACTTGGCCCAGCGGTTAGTGCGTATGGTTGTGGGCCGAGAGGTCACGGGTTCAATCCCGGGCGACCTCATTCTACTCATGTTTTCTTTATTTTTGCAATTCTATGCATTTTGGCCAACTAAAACTTGTTTAAAATGGTTTCATAGGAATATATAAACCCGTCGAAATATATCATGGGCTATAAAATCCCGTAAACCATATTTTGAATTATAACATGTCGTTTTAAATTTAAAGATAGTTCTAATATGTATAAATTAATTTAAAAACTATGGATTTTTATAAAAAGGGTAACATATGTGTGTGTATATATATATATATATATATATATTGCGAAAATTAATATATGAATATATATCGTTGGTTTACTGAAACGATTAAATATTTTATCTGAACTATTAAATATATGCACCTTGTATTGTGAACTCGTTATTTACGTCATTTGCGTGTTTGGTTTTTATATATATTATGTATATATTTATTTTGGATCTTTGAACTTAGAATGTATATATTATCGATACATATTATATTTTTCGCGTTATTTCGATAATCGCTCGAAATTGGCAAACGTGCCATCCTCGACTTATTTTGAACTCCATGATCATTCGTTTTTGTCGTTTGCGTTAGACTTGATAGTTTATAGAACACACACTTATACTCGTATGCTTGTTAGGTTATTGATTGCTTTCACAAGACTCGTTCTTGCTACGTGATTAACTGTTTATCTGGAAACTTTTGCTGTGCAACCTAAGGTGAGTTTCACGGCCCCATTTTACTGTTTTAAATCCTGTTGGGGGAGATTAACATGCATGATTTACACAACTGAGATAATTAGACTTTTATATATCACACGATTACTGATTACTGAGGCACACTAGACAACAAAGTCCTTCTCATGGTACCGTTAGTATTTGGTGATGATCAGCGGGAAATATATTTGTAGATACTACTGGGTTTGACAAACCCCACCCGGGCCAGTCGCTCTGGCACGATTGGATATCGAACGGGTGTTATATTCGTCCTCAACGTAACAAGGCAAACTATAAACAACTGTCAGCTTCGGTGACCATCACGTGCAAAGTTTCATGTACATAGCCTAGCTAGCTATCTGATATATATTAGTGATTATGCTCTTACAACTTGACTATTGTTGAATAGTCAATCTTAAACTCAACTTGATTGTTGTTGAACAATCAATCTTAAACTGAACTTGAACTGTTGTTGAACAGTCACCCTGGAACTTAAACTTGAACTGTCAATGGACCGTTGTTTTATACTGAACCAGGACTGTTGTTTAACAGTTGATTTACACTGAACTAGGACTGTTGTTGAACAGTCGATTTACATTAACTGGAATTGTTTTGAACTGATAAACCTGTGAACTCACCAACCTTTGTGTTGACCCTTTTTAGCATGTTATTTCTCAGGTTGCAGGCGTTCGAGTATCACGAGTACGCATGCATGAGTATTTGAAAACCCTTTTAATGTATTTGAACAAGCCACGTCACCTTGGGTGACAAAGATTTTACATAAGTACTTTTATTGTATTTACGCTTCCGCATTTGTAAAACTCTGATTTTATATTATAATGAAACATGTAACGTTTTTATTAATTATTGGTCGTTTGGTGTAACTAATGGATGACGATCCTGGTTTGTCACGCTCCCTGCGGCGCGTTATCGCGCGTGGGATTTTTGGGGGTGTGACAGGGGAAATGTTCAAAAGTGATGAACCTCAAGTCGATGATGTTGCGATTCCACTTCGTATATCCGAAAGGGTCATACGTAACCCGGATAGATGGATTGGTCTAGTCGAATCCGAGGAAAACGTATCAGGAGATCTCGATGAGCCTCCGAACTTCAAAGCTGCATTATCAGATCCGGAATCTGACAAATGGCTTGAAGCTGCGAACGTGGAAATGAAATCCATGAGGGATAATCAAGTTTGGAACTTGGTTGATCTTCCTCCTAACGCGAAGACCGTTGGGAGTAAATGGATCTTCAAGAAGAAGACCGACATGGATGGAAATGTACACACCTATAAAGCTCGTCTTGTGGCGAAAGGTTATACTCAACGTTTTGGCGTTGACTATGATGAGACCTTTTCACCAGTTGCTGACATAAGAGCTATTAGGATTCTCTTAGCCATAGCAGCGTACTATGACTTTGAGATATGGCAAATGGATGTTAAGACTGCCTTCTTAAACGGTTACTTGGATGAAGAAGTCTATATGGATCAACCTGAAGGGTTCATTGATCCACAACATCCCAACCGAGTATGTAAGCTTCAAAGGTCCATTTATGGACTAAAGCAAGCATCAAGGAGTTGGAATAAACGGTTTGATGAAGAAATCAAAAAGTTTGGTTTCGTTCAGAATCCCGATGAGCCATGTGTATATCGCAAAGCTAGTGGGAGTAATGTTACTTTCCTTGTCTTATATGTAGATGACATATTGATTATAGGAAAACACATTCCAATGTTGCAAGATGTAAAATCCCATCTTGGAAAGTGTTTTGCCATGAAAGACTTGGGAGAAGCAGCATTTATTCTTGGAATCAAGATCTATAGAGATAGAACTAAGCGGTTGATTGGACTAAGTCAAAGTGCTTATATTGATAAGATCTTGAAGCGATTCAAGATGGAGAATTCCAAGCGTGGTATAGTACCTATGCAGGAAGGACTTGGTCTATCGGTCAAACAAGGTGCTTCTACACCTGATGAGGTGAAGCGTATGCAAAGAGTCCCTTATGCTTCGGCTGTAGGCTCTATAATGTATGCGGTGAGATGCACTAGACCTGATATAGCGTTTGCGCAGAATATCGTTAGCCGATTTCAACAGAATCCAGGTGAAAGTCACTGGACTGCTGTTAAGACCATTCTCAAGTACCTACGGGCTACTAGAGATTTGTTTTTGGTATATGGGGGAAATCCAGATCAAGAGCTCAAAGTGACCGGATACTGCGATGCTGGATTTCAGACTGATAGAGATGACACGAAGTCTCAGTCTGGGTACGTCTTCGTTCTGAATGGAGGCGCTGTGGATTGGAAAAGCAAGAAACAAACCACAGTTGCTATGTCTGCAACAGAATCTGAGTACATTGCTGCTTCGGAAGCTGCAATGGAGGCAGTCTGGATAAGGAAGTTTATTTGTGGGCTTGACGTGATCCCTACAAGTAACTTGCCTATTGATATGTACTGTGATAATACTGGTGCATTAATCATAGCCAAAGAACCTGGAGTTCAGAAGGGCGCCAGACACTATGCCAGGAGATATCACTATGTTCGTGAGCAGATCGAACTAGGTGAAATCAGATTACTCAAAGTTCACACAGATATTAACTTAGCTGATCCTTTCACGAAAGCTTTGTCGAGGCCGAAGCTTGAAAGGCATGCCGAGGGCATGGGACTTAAATTAGCTAGTTAAATCATGTATGTCTGATGTTCGGTATTTGGATAAGGGATGTTAAACAATTTCTATTTATATAATGAAATAAAGTACTTAATATGTTTGATTTCATTTAATAGAAAATTGTATCATATATTTGCATGTTTAATCCTTGAGTACTTGTTAAGTATTCTAAATTGTCCATTGTCGATTAACTATATGGGAATATAGTTAAACTAAGACAAATCTGAGTGTTTGGTAATATTCTTGGAATATATAATGGATGGTCCCACCAAACTCACATGGTATTCATAGGATGCATATCGGACTGCCCCACTAACGAATTGTCACTTTATGGATCATCGTCATTAAGTGAAATTCGTAAATGGTTGCTTTACTTATCCTTAGACTTGAGATACAAGCAGGTCATGCATATATGGATTGCATCTCGACACTATTGTATTTATATTAATTAATTGGTTAATTAATATTTATCACGAACATTTAACGAGGAATCGTTAAAAACTAACGGTTAATTGTTAACAAGGGGGTTAGTTGTAATTAGAGAGAGTTAGATTTGGATTTAGGGATGGCAATGGGGCGGGTTTGGGGCGGGTTTGAGTAATCCCAACCCCATACCCGTTTATAAAAGTGTGTCCCATACCCGGCCCAAAACCCGTCGGGTTTCTAGCGGGTATTTACCCATCGGGTATCGGGCATACCCGCGGGTTTCGGGTATACCCGTTGGGTGTATATCGACTAACTATTAATTTATATTTATCATAATTATAATAAAATATCTCAAATAACTAAACATATATAAGTTTAATAATATGTAAATCAATGTATCTAACAAATAACTTAGTATTATAGATAAAAATAAAAAATAGATAAATAAAATCATACAGTATATACTTAAAATAAATAAATAAAAGAAAGAAAATTATAGCGAATATATATTATCGGGTAATCGGGGCGGGTAAGCGGGTATATCATCAAATCCCATACCCGTCCCATACCCATGAAAAAATTCAAAAGTAATCCCATACCCGGACCCATACCCGATTACCCGACCCCATACCCGTCCCATTTGTGTCGGGTTTCGGGTTTTCCCGTCGGGTTCGGGTTTCATTGCCATCCCTATTTGGATTACAATTAAGGAAAGGTTTTGGATAGGGCCTCTAGGCCGAATTCAGCTAGGGCTCCTATGCCAATCCCTATCTTGTTTTCCAAGTCTTTTAACCCTATAAATAAACCTTATGGGTTTAAGGTTTAGTTGCTGCATTTATCTGATAAAGTGCAAACCCTAATCTCTCTCTATTCTCTCTCTAATTTTCGGCAAAAAGAAAAGAACCCTAGGGGTTCGATTTCTTTTGTGGTTCGACCAAGCCATCATCACAAGAGGAGTTCGTGATCAAGTACTAGCATACGTACATCGGTGTGTCGTGTGTGCGATCGTAGAGGGATTTACTTCAAATCCTAGAAGATCTTCTCTTGCCGAGCCAAAAAGGTACATGTTGTCTATCCGGTTAGTTAGATTAATTCATAGGATTAATTTTGTTGCGTACTCGTGTTTATTTGATAAATAGTTATATAACCCAACATCATTAACATGTTATTTCGTTCTATCGGACTATTACATAGCCTCAGGGTTGAACTTTATACAATACCATACCCCAGTCTCACGCTCATCGACTGTTGGAGCTTTTGAGCCACACCCTACCTCGGTCTTACATTCATCGGTCGTTGAGGCCTCTAGCACCAGGGGCGGACCTACCCTTTGGGTAGGGGTAGCCCCCGCGACTCTCTGAACCGTTAACGCGATGAAGGAACTTTTTTTCGGGTTTACACGTTTTTGGTATTTCGCGACCCCTAAAAATATTTTTTCGCGACCCCTTTAGATATTTTACACGTTTATACAATTTATAACATAATTTGTAAGTGTAGGGGTGAAGTATACAAATGTTAAAATAAAGTTAAGGGGTAATTTCTGTAAATTTGTCAAAGTTAATAAACTAAAAGAAAAAAAATAGAACCCCACACATCAGTTAAAAAAAATCGACCCCCACCCCTCCTGCGCAAACGATTCTGAGACCTGAGTTCTGCCCTTTCGCCAGTTCGCCGGTCGCCCCTTCTGCTGCTTCTCCGACGGAATCCAGCCGGCGCCGCCGCCCCTGGCCACCGACAACCTCAACCTTGGTCCGCCACTTGCTTGTTCTTGGTCTCTTGGAGGTATTTTTGACTTCTCCATTCTCATTTAGGGTTTATTAAAAATTTGGGTTTATTGAAATTGTGTTAACTTGTGATAGGATTTAGGAAGATGTCTTCAATACAACCTCTTATTACCAATATGTTTATAAGAAAATCCCCGGACAATGATGAAACTAGTAAAAAACCAAGTCCAAATGTAAAGACTAATTTTATGCAAGAGGATGTTAATATTAATCAAGCTTCTTCAACACGAAAGACTATTGATTTGAATGTTCTTCCTTCGGATCCCGCTGATAGACCGCCTATTGTTAGTTATGACCCTAATCAAATAGATGACATAAGAAGGGCATATCTTGTGAAAAAGGCTTATCAACCAAGAAGTCATGATTTTAAATGGAAAGATTATTCTGGTGATCGGAGACGTTTTAGTGTAAAATGGTTTGATAAATATGATTGGTTAGAGTATAGCCCGAAAGTGGAGAAAGCATATTGCCTATGTTGTTACTTGTTTAGTGAAAGTGTTGGTAATCAAGGTGGGAGAGATACTTTTGTAAGTGGAGGGTTTGATAATCGAAATAAATCGGGTGTCTTAAAAAACCATGTTGGATTAGTCAATAGTGCTCATAATAAGGCGGTTCAAAAATGTGCCAATCTTGTGAATCAAAAGCGATCTTATGAAGCGAAAGTCACTAAGTATAGTGAGAAAGAAGTGATTGCTAATCGGTTTTGGCTTCTGTTCGCTGTGTTAGATTTTTTTTTTATAAAACTCATTACCATTCCGAGGACATGATGAGTCAAAAGATTCTCTTAATAAGGACATCTTTCTTAAACTTTTACAGTTGATTAGTGATAAAAACCCGGATATTGATTTTGGTAAGTACACATTAGCAAGTGCAAAAAATAATAATAAGATGACATCTCCATCAATACAAAAAGAGATTATTGATTGCTTTGCGAAAGAGGTAGCCAAAATGATTTGTGAAGAGTTTAAAGACGATGTGTTTGGGTTGTTAGCGGGTTAGTCTAGTGATGTGTCTTTAAAGGAACAAATGACCGTAGTTGTTAGATATGTTGATAAGCTTGGAGTTGTTAAAGAGAGTTTAATCGAACTTTCTCACGTCAAAAACACATATTCCTCAACTCTTAAAGAAGACATCGTTTCTTTGTTAGTAGATAAGCATTTGGGCATATATCAAGGAAGTAATAAATTTCATATTTTTAGTACATACACTTTTGAATAAATTATATAATGTATCTTATAGTTTATATTTTTTTTACACAAGTAAGGGGTCAAGATTATGATAGTGCAAGCAACATGCGAGGAGAGTATCATGGATTAAAGGCTTTGATTTTAAGAAATAATCCTTCAGCACATGACATACATTGCTTTGCTCATCAACTTCAGTTAGTGATTGTGGCCGTTGCAAAAAAACATGACGGTGTCAAAGAGTTATATGAGTACCTTTCCATGGTTGTTAATACGGTTTTCGCTTCTTGCAAACGGAAAGTTATGATGTTGGAGGGAAAAAGATCAAAGGTGGAAAAAGGAATACTTGAATGTGAAATTCAGATTGGAAAAGGATTAAATCAAGAGGTTTCACTTGCACGAGCTGGGGATACATGATGGGGTTCTCATCATAATACTATCGCAAGTTAAAAGAAATTAATTCCGGAAGTTGTTGAAGTACTTGCTTATATTAAAGAAGATGGAGAAAGCTCTCAACAACGATCTAATGCAAAATGTATATTATCATATCTTAAGAAGCTTCAATCTGTGTTTTATATGCACTTATTCGATGCAATCTAAGGTATCACAAATAGTTTATCAAACCATCTTCAAAAAATGGATCAAGACTTGTTAGAAGCGGCTAAGTTGATAAACAGGACAAAACTAGTGTTGAATGATCTTAGACAAAAGGGGTTTGGTGATATGTTAGCAAAAGTCACATCTTTTTGTGAAGAGCACAAGATTGAGATGCTAGCTATGACGGGAAATTATGGCAATCAAAGAAACCGAAAGAATGTCATTACTAATCGACATCATTTTAAAGTTGAAGTTTTTAATACGGTTTTGGATATGCAAATTTCCGAATTTGGAAATAGATTCAATAAGGTTTCAACTACTTTGATAGAAAATATGTCGGGTTTAAATCCTTGTGATTCGTTTTCTAAGTTCGACACATCTAAGATAGTGGCATTTTCAGAGATGTATCCGAATGTTTTTAGTAACGGGGAAAGAGGTTGTCTTTTGGGTGATCTTACGGTATTTTATCACACCATTAACGAAGATGATGAATTTAAAAAATTGGGTGGAATGAGTGACCTTACTCGTGCAATGGTAGAAACCGGAAAACATAATCGGGTATTAAAGTTGGCATTGGTTTTACCGGTTGCAACGGCAACAGTTGAAAGATGCTTTTCAAAAATGAAGCTTATTAAGACGGATTTACGTAATCGAATGGTTGAGGAGTATTTGAACAACGCTCTAGTTTGTGCGGTGGAAATTGAAAGTTTTTTTAAAGTAAAAAAGGAAGATGTAATGGCTCGATTTCAAGCGTTCAAAAACCGAAAAGGAAACATCTTTTAGGTATGTATTTAACTTTACATTGTATAAACTATTGTTAAAATTTTTGTTGAGCGTTATAAATTATGGTTAAAAAAATCGACCGCAACTCCTAATTTTTTTTTCTGGATCCGCCCATATCTGACACAATATAATGGTACTATATATTAATGTACATAGCATGAATGTGATGAAATGTTCAATGACATAATTTAATACTTAACTCATAGCTTGAAGTGATAAATATTCAATGAAATAATTTAATACTTTAACTCATTTAAAAAAGTTTATATATCTTGATTTCTGATTTCATCAACTCTATAAGGATTTGGGTCACCTTAAATTTAAATACTTTTAAAATATTTACAAATAATCACAATGATACTCCCGTTATGCTGGGGAATTAATCTAGCAAAATAACGAATACAATAAAATTAAAAGAAAACATAATAAACGTTACATAAACGTTTAAAATTTCATTAACCAATACATGAATGCAAAATCTTCAAGTCTCGACTGTGTATACGCTAATTTATCCATTAGTCTTGATCTTTAAGACCTTTGTTTAAACCGTCAAGTCTTCGCGTCACCGGAACTTCGGTTCTTAACTTTTCATGTTCCACCGCTTAATACGAACAAACTACAGGGTTAGCGGTGGTTAAGGTTCGGGTCAAAACTTGGTCCCCTAAAATAGATTTCGGGTCTCCACACGAGCATCAGTCTGTTTCTCAAGGTACAGTAGTCGTGTACTGTCGGAGATGACTCGCACCCGAGATTCCACCGAGTCAAGTGTGATTATCACCTATGGAAGAGCATAGTCATTATTATTAAAGAGTTTACTAAGTCTTTTTAAAGAACAAAATGAGAAGAGGGTTTAGAGAGTATACTGAGTATCTCTAAAAGAATATAATGGTTTGGTGTGCTTACAACCAAGGATGACCTTGGTATATACATATGAGGTTGGTTGAAACACCCTTTCATCATAAACCAAGAGTTGATTTCACCATAAACTAAGAGTTGAAACA
>JBCNJP010010006.1:0-24994 GCA_039602395.1 Deinandra increscens subsp. villosa | reverse complement strand
ACTTATTGGTCCCAACCGACCCTCATTGCCCTACTAAACACTCCTTATAGGGCCATCATTGGTCCTAAACACAACTTATTGGTTATATACACACCTTAGTAGGACTCATTAGTCCCAACTAAACACACATTATTGGGCCATCATTGGTCCTAAACACAACTTATTGGTTATATACACACTTTACTAGGACTTATTGGTTCTAACCGACCCTCATGGCCCTACTAAACACACCTTATTGGGCCATCATTGGTCCTAAACATAACTTATTGGTTATATACACACCTTAGTGGGACTCATTAGTCCCAACTAAACACACCATGTTGGGCCATAGTTGGTCGTAAACACAACTTATTGGTTATATAAACACCTTATTAAGACTCATTGGTGCCAACTAACCCTCATTGTCCCTAAACCCACTTTATTATGCCATCATTGGTCCTAAACACAACTTATTGGTTATATACACACCTTACTAGGATTTATTGGTCCTAACTGACCCTCGTTGCCCTACTAAACACACCTTATTGCGCCATCATTGGTCCTAAACATAACTTATTGGTTATATACACACCTTAGTGGGACTCATTATTCCCAACTAAACACACCATATTGTCCCATAATTGGTCGTAAACATAACTTATTGGTTATATAAACACCTTATTAGGATTCATTGGTGCCAACTAACCCTCATTGTCCCTAAACCCACTTTATTGTGCCATCATTGGTCCTAAACACAACTTATTGGTTATATACACACCTTAGTAGGACTCATAGTCCCAACTAAACACACATTATTGGGCCATCATTGGTCCTAAACACAAATTATTGGTTATATACACACCTTACTAGGATTTATTGGGCCTAACTGACCCTCATTGCCCTACTAAACACACCTGCCATCATTGGTCCTAAACATAACTTATTGGTTATATACACACCTTAGTGGGACTCATTAGTCCCAACTAAACACACCATATTGGCCCATAATTGGTCGTAAACACAACTTATTGGTTATATAAACACCTTATTAGGACTCATTGGTGCCAACTAACCCTCATTGTCCCTAAACCCACTTTATTGTGCCATCATTGGTCCTAAACACAACGTATTGGTCATATACACACATTAGTGGGACTCATTGGTCCCAACTAAACACACCTTTTTGGGCCATAATTGGTCGTAAACACAACTTATTGTTTATATACACACTTTATTGGGACTCATTGGTCCCAACAGACCCTCATTGCCCTTAAACACACATTATTGGGCCATCATTGGTCCTAAACACAACTTATTGGTTATATAAGACACACCTTACTAGGACTTATTGGACCCAACCGACCCTCATTGCCCTACTAAACACACCTTATTGGGCCATCGTTGGTCCTAAACACAACTTATTGGTTATATACACACCTTAGTGGGACTCATTAGTCCCAACTAAACACACATTATTGAGCCATCATTGGTCCTAAACACAACTTATTAGTTATATACACACCTTACTAGGACTTATTGGGCCTAACCGACCCTCATTGCCCTACTAAACACACCTTATTGGGCCATCATTGGTCCTAAACATAACTTATTGGTTATATACACACATTAGTGGGACTCATTAGTCCCAATTAAACACACCATATTGGGCCATAATTGGTCGTAAACACAACTTATTGGTTATATAAACACCGTATTAGGACTCATTGGTGCTAACTAACCCTCATTGTCCATAAACCCACTTTATTGTGCCATCATTGGTCCTAAACACAACGTATTGGTTATATGCACACGTTAGTGGGACTCATTGGTCCCAACTAAACACACCTTATTGGTCCATAATTGGTCGTAAACACAACTTATTGGTTATATACACACTTTATTGGGACTCATTGGTCCCAACTGACCCTCATTGCCCTTAAACACACATTATTGGGCCATCATTGGTCCTAAACACAAATTATTGGTTATATAAGTCACACCTTACTAGGACTTATTGGTCCCAACCGACCCTCATTGCCCTACTAAACACTCCTTATAGGGCCATCATTGGTCCTAAACACAACTTATTGGTTATATACACACCTTAGTAGGACTCATTAGTCCCAACTAAACACACATTATTGGGCCATCATTGGTCCTAAACACAACTTATTGGTTATATACACACTTTACTAGGACTTATTGGTTCTAACCGACCCTCATGGCCCTACTAAACACACCTTATTGGGCCATCATTGGTCCTAAACATAACTTATTGGTTATATACACACCTTAGTGGGACTCATTAGTCCCAACTAAACACATAATGTTGGGCCATAGTTGGTCGTAAACACAACTTATTGGTTATATAAACACCTTATTAAGACTCATTGGTGCCAACTAACCCTCATTGTCCCTAAACCCACTTTATTATGCCATCATTGGTCCTAAACACAACTTATTGGTTATATACACACCTTACTAGGATTTATTGGTCCTAACTGACCCTCGTTGCCCTACTAAACACACCTTATTGCGCCATCATTGGTCCTAAACATAACTTATTGGTTATATACACACCTTAGTGGGACTCATTATTCCCAACTAAACACACCATATTGTCCCATAATTGGTCGTAAACATAACTTATTGGTTATATAAACACCTTATTAGGATTCATTGGTGCCAACTAACCCTCATTGTCCCTAAACCCACTTTATTGTGCCATCATTGGTCCTAAACACAACTTATTGGTTATATACACACCTTAGTAGGACTCATAGTCCCAACTAAACACACATTATTGGGCCATCATTGGTCCTAAACACAAATTATTGGTTATATACACACCTTACTAGGATTTATTGGGCCTAACTGACCCTCATTGCCCTACTAAACACACCTGCCATCATTGGTCCTAAACATAACTTATTGGTTATATACACACCTTAGTGGGACTCATTAGTCCCAACTAAACACACCATATTGGCCCATAATTGGTCGTAAACACAACTTATTGGTTATATAAACACCTTATTAGGACTCATTGGTGCCAACTAACCCTCATTGTCCCTAAACCCACTTTATTGTGCCATCATTGGTCCTAAACACAACGTATTGGTCATATACACACATTAGTGGGACTCATTGGTCCCAACTAAACACACCTTTTTGGGCCATAATTGGTCGTAAACACAACTTATTGTTTATATACACACTTTATTGGGACTCATTGGTCCCAACAGACCCTCATTGCCCTTAAACACACATTATTGGGCCATCATTGGTCCTAAACACAACTTATTGGTTATATAAGACACACCTTACTAGGACTTATTGGACCCAACCGACCCTCATTGCCCTACTAAACACACCTTATTGGGCCATCGTTGGTCCTAAACACAACTTATTGGTTATATACACACCGTAGTGGGACTCATTAGTCCCAACTAAACACACATTATTGAGCCATCATTGGTCCTAAACACAACTTATTAGTTATATACACACTTTACTAGGACTTATTGGTTCTAACCGACCCTCATGGCCCTACTAAACACACCTTATTGGGCCATCATTGGTCCTAAACATAACTTATTGGTTATATACACACCTTAGTGGGACTCATTAGTCCCAACTAAACACATAATGTTGGGCCATAGTTGGTCGTAAACACAACTTATTGGTTATATAAACACCTTATTAAGACTCATTGGTGCCAACTAACCCTCATTGTCCCTAAACCCACTTTATTATGCCATCATTGGTCCTAAACACAACTTATTGGTTATATACACACCTTACTAGGATTTATTGGTCCTAACTGACCCTCGTTGCCCTACTAAACACACCTTATTGCGCCATCATTGGTCCTAAACATAACTTATTGGTTATATACACACCTTAGTGGGACTCATTATTCCCAACTAAACACACCATATTGTCCCATAATTGGTCGTAAACATAACTTATTGGTTATATAAACACCTTATTAGGATTCATTGGTGCCAACTAACCCTCATTGTCCCTAAACCCACTTTATTGTGCCATCATTGGTCCTAAACACAACGTATTGGTCATATACACACATTAGTGGGACTCATTGGTCCCAACTAAACACACCTTTTTGGGCCATAATTGGTCGTAAACACAACTTATTGGTTCTATACACACTTTATTGGGACTCATTGGTCCCAACAGACCCTCATTGCCCTTAAACACACATTATTTAGCCATCATTGGTCCTAAACACAACTTATTGGTTATATAAGACACACCTTACTAGGACTTATTGGTCCCAACCGACCCTCATTGCCCTACTAAACACACCTTATTAGGCCATCATTGGTCCTAAACACAACTTATTGGTTATATACACACCTTAGTGGGACTCATTAGTCCCAACTAAACACACATTATTGGGCCATCATTGGTCTTAAACACAACTTATTGGTTATATACACACCTTACTAGGACTTATTGGGCCTAACCGACCCTCATTGCCCTACTAAACACACCTTATAGGGCCATCATTGGTCCTAAACACAACTTATTGGTTATGTACACACCTTAGTAGGACTCATTAGTCCCAACTAAACACACATTATTGGGCCATCATTGGTCCTAAACACAACTTATTGGTTATATACACACTTTACTAGGACTTATTGGTTCTAACCGACCCTCATGGCCCTACTAAACACACCTTATTGGGCCATCATTGGTCCTAAACATAACTTATTGGTTATATACACACCTTAGTGGGACTCATTAGTCCCAACTAAACACATAATGTTGGGCCATAGTTGGTCGTAAACACAACTTATTGGTTATATAAACACCTTATTAAGACTCATTGGTGCCAACTAACCCTCATTGTCCCTAAACCCACTTTATTATGCCATCATTGGTCCTAAACACAACTTATTGGTTATATACACACCTTACTAGGATTTATTGGTCCTAACTGACCCTCGTTGCCCTACTAAACACACCTTATTGCGCCATCATTGGTCCTAAACATAACTTATTGGTTATATACACACCTTAGTGGGACTCATTATTCCCAACTAAACACACCATATTGTCCCATAATTGGTCGTAAACATAACTTATTGGTTATATAAACACCTTATTAGGATTCATTGGTGCCAACTAACCCTCATTGTCCCTAAACCCACTTTATTGTGCCATCATTGGTCCTAAACACAACTTATTGGTTATATACACACCTTAGTAGGACTCATAGTCCCAACTAAACACACATTATTGGGCCATCATTGGTCCTAAACACAAATTATTGGTTATATACACACCTTACTAGGATTTATTGGGCCTAACTGACCCTCATTGCCCTACTAAACACACCTGCCATCATTGGTCCTAAACATAACTTATTGGTTATATACACACCTTAGTGGGACTCATTAGTCCCAACTAAACACACCATATTGGCCCATAATTGGTCGTAAACACAACTTATTGGTTATATAAACACCTTATTAGGACTCATTGGTGCCAACTAACCCTCATTGTCCCTAAACCCACTTTATTGTGCCATCATTGGTCCTAAACACAACGTATTGGTCATATACACACATTAGTGGGACTCATTGGTCCCAACTAAACACACCTTTTTGGGCCATAATTGGTCGTAAACACAACTTATTGTTTATATACACACTTTATTGGGACTCATTGGTCCCAACAGACCCTCATTGCCCTTAAACACACATTATTGGGCCATCATTGGTCCTAAACACAACTTATTGGTTATATAAGTCACACCTTACTAGGACTTATTGGTCCTAACCGACCCTCATTGCCCTACTAAACACTCCTTATAGGGCCATCATTGGTCCTAAACACAACTTATTGGTTATGTACACACCTTAGTAGGACTCATTAGTCCCAACTAAACACACATTATTGGGCCATCATTGGTCCTAAACACAACTTATTGGTTATATACACACTTTACTAGGACTTATTGGTTCTAACCGACCCTCATGGCCCTACTAAACACACCTTATTGGGCCATCATTGGTCCTAAACATAACTTATTGGTTATATACACACCTTAGTGGGACTCATTAGTCCCAACTAAACACATAATGTTGGGCCATAGTTGGTCGTAAACACAACTTATTGGTTATATAAACACCTTATTAAGACTCATTGGTGCCAACTAACCCTCATTGTCCCTAAACCCACTTTATTATGCCATCATTGGTCCTAAACACAACTTATTGGTTATATACACACCTTACTAGGATTTATTGGTCCTAACTGACCCTCGTTGCCCTACTAAACACACCTTATTGCGCCATCATTGGTCCTAAACATAACTTATTGGTTATATACACACCTTAGTGGGACTCATTATTCCCAACTAAACACACCATATTGTCCCATAATTGGTCGTAAACATAACTTATTGGTTATATAAACACCTTATTAGGATTCATTGGTGCCAACTAACCCTCATTGTCCCTAAACCCACTTTATTGTGCCATCATTGGTCCTAAACACAACGTATTGGTCATATACACACATTAGTGGGACTCATTGGTCCCAACTAAACACACCTTTTTGGGCCATAATTGGTCGTAAACACAACTTATTGGTTCTATACACACTTTATTGGGACTCATTGGTCCCAACAGACCCTCATTGCCCTTAAACACACATTATTTGGCCATCATTGGTCCTAAACACAACTTATTGGTTATATAAGACACACCTTACTAGGACTTATTGGTCCCAACCGACCCTCATTGCCCTACTAAACACACCTTATTGGGCCATCATTGGTCCTAAACACAACTTATTGGTTATATACACACCTTAGTGGGACTCATTAGTCCCAACTAAACACACATTATTGGGCCATCATTGGTCTTAAACACAACTTATTGGTTATATACACACCTTACTAGGACTTATTGGGCCTAACCGACCCTCATTGCCCTACTAAACACACCTTATTGGGCCATCATTGGTCCTAAACGTAACTTATTGGTTATATACACACCTTAGTGGGACTCATTAGTCCCAACTAAACACACCATATTTGGGCCATAATTGGTCGTAAACACAACTTATTGGTTATATAAACACCGTATTAGGACTCATTGGTGCCAACTAACCCTCATTGTCAATAAACCCAATTTTTTGTGCCATCATTGGTCCTAAACACAACGTATTGGTTATATGCACACATTAGTGGGACTCATTGGTCCCAACTAAACACACCTTATTGTGCCTTAATTGGTCGTAAACACAACTTATTGGTTATATACACACTTTATTGGGACTCATTGGTCCCAACTGACCCTCATTGCCCTTAAACACACATTATTTGGCCATCATTGGTCCTAAACACAAATTATTGGTTATATACGACACACCTTACTAGGACTTATTGGTCCCAACCGACCCTCATTGCCCTACTAAACACTCCTTATAGGGCCATCATTGGTCCTAAACACAACTTATTGGTTATATACACACCTTAGTAGGACTCATTAGTCCCAACTAAACACACATAATTGGGCCATCATTGGTCCTAAACACAACTTATTGGTTATATACACACCTTACTAGGACTTATTGGTTCTAACCGACCCTCATTGCCCTACTAAACACACCTTATTGCGCCATCATTGGTCCTAAACATAACTTATTGGTTATATACACACCTTAGTCGGACTCATTAGTCCCAACTAAACACACCATATTGGGCCATAATTGGTCGTAAACACAACTTATTGGTTATATAAACACCTTATTAGGACTCATTAGTGCCAACTAACGCTCATTGTCCCTAAACCCACTTTATTGTGCCATCATTGGTCCTAAACACAACGTATTGGTCATATAGACACATTAGTGGGACTCATTGGTCCCAACTAAACACACCTTTTTGAGCCATAATTGGTCGTAAACACAACTTATTGGTTATATACACACTTTATTGGGACTCATTGGTCCCAACTGACCCTCATTGCCCTTAAACACACATTATTGGGCCATCATTGGTCGTAACACAACTTATTGGTTGTATAAGACACACCTTACTAGGACTTATTGGTCCCAACTGACCCTCATTGCCCTTAAAAACACATTATTGGGCCATCATTGGTCCTAAGCACAACTTATTGGTTATATAAGACACACCTTACTAGGACTTATTGGTCCCAACCGACCCTCATTGCCCTATTAAACACACCTTATTGGGCCATCATTGGTCCTAAACACAACTTATTGGTTATATACACACCTTAGTAGGACTCATTAGTCCCAACTAAACACACATTATTGGGCCATCATTGGTCCTAAACACAAATTATTGGTTATATACACACCTTACTAGGATTTATTGGGCCTAACTGACCCTCATTGCCCTACTAAACACACCTGCCATCATTGGTCCTAAACATAACTTATTGGTTATATACACACCTTAGTGGGACTCATTAGTCCCAACTAAACACACCATATTGGCCCATAATTGGTCGTAAACACAACTTATTGGTTATATAAATACCTTATTAGGACTCATTGGTGACAACTAACCCTCATTGTCCATAAACCCACTTTATTGTGCCATCATTGGTCCTAAACACAACGTATTGGTTATATTCACACATTAGTGGGACTCATTGGTCCCAACTAAACACACCTTATTGGGCCATAATTGGTCGTAAGCACAACTTATTGGTTATATACACACTTTATTGGGACTCATTGGTCCCAACTGACCCTCATTGCCCTTAAACACACATTATTGGGCCATCATTGGTCCTAAACACAAATTATTGGTTATATAAGACACACCTTACTAGGACTTATTGGTCCCAACTGACCTTCATTGCCCTACTAAACACTCCTTATAGGGCCATCATTGGTCCTAAACACAACTTATTGGTTATATACACACCTTAGTAGGACTCATTAGTCCCAACTAAACACACATTATTGGGCCATCATTGGTCCTAAACACAACTTATTGGTTATATACACACCTTACTAGGACTTATTGGTTCTAACCGACCGTCATTGCCCTACTAAACACACCTTATTGGGCCATCATTGGTCCTAAACATAACTTATTGGTTATATACACACCTTAGTGGGACTCATTAGTCCCAACTAAACACACCATATTGGGCCATAATTGGTCGTAAACACAACTTATTGGTTATATAAACACCGTATTAGGACTCATTGGTGCCAACTAACCATCATTGTCCATAAACCCACTTTATTGTGCCATCATTGGTCCTAAACACAACGTATTGGTTATATGCACACATTAGTGGGACTCATTGGTCCTAACTAAACACACCTTATTGGGCCATAATTGGTCGTAATCACAACTTATTGGTTATATACACACCTTAGTAGGACTCATTAGTCCCAACTAAACACAAATTATTGGGCCATCATTGGTCCTAAACACAACTTATTGGTTATATACACACCTTACTAGGACTTATTGGTTCTAACCGACCCTAATTGCCCTATTAAACACACCTTATTGGGCCATCATTGGTCCTAAACACAACTTATTGGTTATATACACACCTTAGTAGGACTCATTAGTCCCAACTAAACACACATTATTGGGCCATCATTGTTCTAAACACAAATTATTGGTTATATACACACCTTACTAGGATTTATTGGGCCTAACTGACCCTCATTGCCCTACTAAACACACCTGCCATCATTGGTCCTAAACATAACTTATTGGTTATATACACACCTTAGTGGGACTCATTAGTCCCAACTAAACACACCATATTGGCCCATAATTGGTCGTAAACACAACTTATTGGTTATATAAATACCTTATTAGGACTCATTGGTGCCAACTAACCCTCATTGTCCCTAAACCCACTTTATTATGCCATCATTGGGCCTAAACACAACGTATTGGTCTTATACACACATTAGTGGGACTCATTGGACCCAACTAAACACACCTTTTTGGGCCATAATTGGTCGTAAACACAACTTATTGGTTATATACACACTTTATTGGGACTCATTGGTCCCAACAGACCCTCATTGCCCTTAAACACACATTATTGGGCCATCATTGGTCCTAAACACAACTTATTGGTTATATAAGACACACCTTACTAGGACTTATTGGTCCCAACCGACCCTCATTCCCCTACTAAACACACCTTATTGGGCCATCATTGGTCCTAAACACAACTTATTGGTTATATACACACCTTAGTGGGACTCATTAGTCCCAACTAAACACACATTATTGGGCCATCATTGGTCCTAAACACAACTTATTGGTTATATACACACCTTACTAGGACTTATTGGGCCTAACCGACCCTCATTGCCCTACTAAACACACCTTATTGGCCCATCATTGGTCCTAAACATAACTTATTGGTTATATACACACCTTAGTGGGACTCATTAGTCCCAACTAAACACACCATATTGGGCCATAATTGGTCGTAAACACAACTTATTGGTTATATAAACACCGTATTAGGACTCATTGGTGCCAACTAACCATCATTGTCCATAAACCCACTTTATTGTGCCATCATTGGTCCTAAACACAACGTATTGGTTATATGCACACATTAGTGGGACTCATTGGTCCCAACTAAACACACCTTATTGGGCCATAATTGGTCGTAATCATAACTTATTGGTTATATACACACCTTAGTAGGACTCATTAGTCCCAACTAAACACAAATTATTGGGCCAATAATGGTCCTAAACACAACTTATTGGTTATATACACACCTTACTAGGACTTATTGGTTCTAACCGACCCTCATTGCCCTACTAAACACACCTTATTGGGCCATCATTGGTCCTAAACATAACTTATTGGTTATATACACACCTTAGTGGGACTCATTAGTCCCAACTAAACACACCATGTTGGGCCATAGTTGGTCGTAAACACAACTTATTGGTTATATAAACACCTTATTAGGACTCATTGGTGCCAACTAACCCTCATTGTCCCTAAACCCACTTTATTATGCCATCATTGGTCCTAAACACAACTTATTGGTTATATACACACCTTACTAGGATTTATTGGTCCTAACTGACCCTCGTTGCCCTACTAAACACACCTTATTGCGCCATCATTGGTCCTAAACATAACTTATTGTTTATATACACACCTTAGTGGGACTCATTAGTCCCAACTAAACACACCATATTGTCCCATAATTGGTCGTAAACACAACTTATTGGTTATATAAACACCTTATTAGGACTCATTGGTGCCAACTAACCCTCATTGTCCCTAAACCCACTTTATTGTGCCATCATTGGTCCTAAACACAACGTATTGGTCATATACACACATTAGTGGGACTCATTGGTCCCAACTAAACACACCTTTTTGGGCCATAATTGGTCGTAAACACAACTTATTGGTTATATACACACTTTATTGGGACTCATTGGTCCCAACAGACCCTCATTGCCCTTAAACACACATTATTGGGCCATCATTGGTCCTAAACACAACTTATTGGTTATATAAGACACACCTTACTAGGACTTATTGGTCCCAACCGACCCTCATTGCCCTACTAAACACACCTTATTGGGCCATCATTGGTCCTAAACACAACTTATTGGTTATATACACACCTTAGTGGGACTCATTAGTCCCAACTAAACACACATTATTGGGCCATCATTGGTCCTAAACACAAATTATTGGTTATATAAGACACACCTTACTAGGACTTATTGGTCCCAACTGACCTTCATTGCCCTACTAAACACTCCTTATAGGGCCATCATTGGTCCTAAACACAACTTATTGGTTATATACACACCTTAGTAGGACTCATTAGTCCCAACTAAACACACATTATTGGGCCATCATTGGTCCTAAACACAACTTATTGGTTATATACACACCTTACTAGGACTTATTGGTTCTAACCGACCCTCATTTCCCTACTAAACACACCTTATTGGGCCATCATTGGTCCTAAACATAACTTATTGGTTATATACACACCTTAGTGGGACTCATTAGTCCCAACTAAACACACCATATTGGGCCATAATTGGTCGTAAACACAACTTATTGGTTATATAAACACCGTATTAGGACTCATTGGTGCCAACTAACCATCATTGTCCATAAACCCACTTTATTGTGCCATCATTGGTCCTAAACACAACGTATTGGTTATATGCACACATTAGTGGGACTCATTGGTCCCAACTAAACACACCTTATTGGGCCATAATTGGTCGTAATCACAACTTATTGGTTATATACACACCTTAGTAGGACTCATTAATCCCAACTAAACACAAATTATTGGGCCATCATTGGTCCTAAACACAACTTATTGGTTATATACACACCTTACTAGGACTTATTGGTTCTAACCGACCCTCATTGCCCTACTAAACACACCTTATTGGGCCATCATTGGTCCTAAACATAACTTATTGGTTATATACACACCTTAGTGGGACTCATTAGTCCCAACTAAACACACCATGTTGGGCCATAGTTGGTCGTAAACACAACTTATTGGTTATATAAACACCTTATTAGGACTCATTGGTGCCAACTAACCCTCATTGTCCCTAATCCCACTTTATTATGCCATCATTGGTCCTAAACACAACTTATTTGTTATATACACACCTTACTAGGATTTATTGGTCCTAACTGACCCTCGTTGCCCTACTAAACACACCTTATTGCGCCATCATTGGTCCTAAACATAACTTATTGTTTATATACACACCTTAGTGGGACTCATTAGTCCCAACTAAACACACCATATTGTCCCATAATTGGTCGTAAACACAACTTATTGGTTATATAAACACCTTATTAGGACTCATTGGTGCCAACTAACCCTCATTGTCCCTAAACCCACTTTATTGTGCCATCATTGGTCCTAAACACAACGTATTGGTCATATACACACATTAGTGGGACTCATTGCTCCCAACTAAACACACCTTTTTGGGCCATAATTGGTCGTAAACACAACTTATTGGTTATATACACACTTTATTGGGACTCATTGGTCCCAACAGACCCTCATTGCCCTTAAACACACATTATTGGGCCATCATTGGTCCTAAACACAACTTATTGGTTATATAAGACACACCTTACTAGGACTTATTGGTCCCAACCGACCCTCATTGCCCTACTAAACACACCTTATTGGGCCATCATTGGTCCTAAACACAACTTATTGGTTATATACACACCTTAGTGGGACTCATTAGTCCCAACTAAACACACATTATTGGGCCATCATTGGTCCTAAACACAACTTATTGGTTATATACACACCTTACTAGGACTTATTGGGCCTAACCGATTTTCATTGCCCTACTAAACACACCTTATTGGGCCATCATTGGTCCTAAACATAACTTATTGGTTATATACACACCTTAGTGGGACTCATTAGTCCCAAATAAACACACCATATTGGGCCATAATAGGTCGTAAACACAACTTATTGGTTATATAAACACCGTATTAGGACTCATTGGTGCCAACTAACCCTCATTGTCCATAAACCCACTTTATTGTGCCATCATTGGTCCTAAACACAACGTATTGGTTATATGCATACATTAGTGGGACTCATTGGTCCCAACTAAACACACCTTATTGGGCCATAATTGGTCGTAAACACAACTTATTGGTTATATACACACTTTATTGGGACTCATTGGTCCCAACTGACCCTCATTGCCCTTAAACACACATTATTGGGCCATCATTGGTCCTAAACACAAATTATTGGTTATATAAGACACACCTTACTAGGACTTATTGGTCCCAACCGACCCTCATTGCCCTACTAAACACTCCTTATAGGGCCATCATTGGTCTTAAACACAACTTATTGGTTATATACACACCTTAGTAGGACTCATTAGTCCCAACTAAACACACATTATTGGGCCATCATTGGTCCTAAACACAACTTATTGGTTATATACACACCTTACTAGGACTTATTGGTTCTAACCGACCCTCATTGCCCTACTAAACACACCTTATTGGGCCATCTTTGGTCCTAAACATAACTTATTGGTTATATACACACCTTAGTGGGACTCATTAGTCCCAACTAAACACACCATGTTGGGCCATAGTTGGTCGTTAACCCAACTTATTGGTTATATAAACACCTTATTAGGACTCATTGGTGCCAACTAACCCTCATTGTCCCTAAACCCACTTTATTATGCCATCATTAGTCCTAAACACAACTTATTGGTTATATACACACCTTACTAGGATTTATTGGTCCTAACTGACCCTCGTTGCCCTACTAAACACACCTTATTGCGCCATCATTGGTCCTAAACATAACTTATTGTTTATATACACACCTTAGTGGGACTCATTAGTCCCAACTAAACACACCATATTATCCCATAATTGGTCGTAAACACAACTTATTGGTTATATAAACACCTTATTAGGACTCATTGGTGCCAACTAACCCTCATTGTCCGTAAACCCACTTTATTGTGCCATCATTGGTCCTAAACACAACGTATTGGTCATATACACACATTAGAGGGACTCATTGGTCCCAACTAAACACACCTTTTTGGGCCATAATTGGTCGTAAACACAACTTATTGGTTATATACACACTTTATTGGGACTCATTGGTCCCAACAGACCCTCATTTCCTTTAAACACACATTATTGGGCCATCATTGGTCCTAAACACAAATTATTGGTTATATAAGACACACCTTACTAGGACTTATTGGTCCCAACCGACCTTCATTGCCCTACTAAACACTCCTTATAGGGCCATCATTGGTCCTAAACACAACTTATTGGTTATATACACACCTTAGTAGGACTCATTAGTCCCAACTAAACACACATTATTGGGCCATCATTGCTCCTAAACACAACTTACTGGTTATATACACACCTTACTAGGAATTATTGGTTCTAACCGACCCTCATTGCCCTACTAAACACACCTTATTGGGCCATCATTGGTCCTAAACATAACTTATTGGTTATATACACACCTTAGTGGGACTCATTAGTCCCAACTAAACACACCATATTGGGCCATAATTGGTCGTAAACACAACTTATTGGTTATATAAACACCGTATTAGGACTCATTGGTGCCAACTAACCATCATTGTCCATAAACCCACTTTATTGTGCCATCATTGGTCCTAAACACAACGTATTGGTTATATGCACACATTAGTGGGACTCATTGGTCCCAACTAAACACACCTTATTGGGCCATAATTGGTCGTAATCACAACTTATTGGTTATATACACACCTTAGTAGGACTCATTAGTCCCAACTAAACACAAATTATTGGGCCATCATTGGTCCTAAACACAACTTATTGGTTATATACACACCTTACTAGGACTTATTGGTTCTAACCGACCCTCATTGCCCTACTAAACACACCTTATTGGGCCATCATTGGTCCTAAACATAACTTATTGGTTATATACACACCTTAGTGGGACTCATTAGCCCCAACTAAACACACCATGTTGGGCCATAGTTGGTCGTAAACACAACTTATTGGTTATATAAACACCTTATTAGGACTCATTGGTGCCAACTAACCCTCATTGTCCCTAAACCCACTTTATTGTGCCATTATTGGTCCTAAACACAACGTATTGGTCATATACACACATTAGTGGGACTCATTGGTCCCAACTAAACACACCTTTTTGGGCCATAATTGGTCGTAAACACAACTTATTGGTTATATACACACTTTATTGGGACTCATTGGTCCCAACAGACCCTCATTTCCTTTAAACACACATTATTGGGCCATCATTGGTCCTAAACACAAATTATTGGTTATATAAGACACACCTTACTAGGACTTATTGGTCCCAACCGACCTTCATTGCCCTACTAAACACTCCTTATAGGGCCATCATTGGTCCTAAACACAACTTATTGGTTATATACACACCTTAGTAGGACTCATTAGTCCCAACTAAACACACATTATTGGGCCATCATTGGTCCTAAACACAACTTACTGGTTATATACACACCTTACTAGGAATTATTGGTTCTAACCGACCCTCATTGCCCTACTAAACACACCTTATTGGGCCATCATTGGTCCTAAACATAACTTATTGGTTATATACACACCTTAGTGGGACTCATTAGTCCCAACTAAACACACCATATTGGGCCATAATTGGTCGTAAACACAACTTATTGGTTATATAAACACCGTATTAGGACTCATTGGTGCCAACTAACCATCATTGTCCATAAACCCACTTTATTGTGCCATCATTGGTCCTAAACACAACGTATTGGTTATATGCACACATTAGTGGGACTCATTGGTCCCAACTAAACACACCTTATTGGGCCATAATTGGTCGTAATCACAACTTATTGGTTATATACACACCTTAGTAGGACTCATTAGTCCCAACTAAACACAAATTATTGGGCCATCATTGGTCCTAAACACAACTTATTGGTTATATACACACCTTACTAGGACTTATTGGTTCTAACCGACCCTCATTGCCCTACTAAATACACCTTATTGGGCCATCATTGGTCCTAAACATAACTTATTGGTTATATACACACCTTAGTGGGACTCATTAGCCCCAACTAAACACACCATGTTGGGCCATAGTTGGTCGTAAACACAACTTATTGGTTATATAAACACCTTATTAGGACTCATTGGTGCCAACTAACCCTCATTGTCCCTAAACCCACTTTATTGTGCCATCATTGGTCCTAAACACAACGTATTGGTCATATACACACATTAGTGGGACTCATTGGTCCCAACTAAACACACCTTTTTGGGCCATAATTGGTCGTAAACACAACTTATTGGTTATATACACACTTTATTGGGACTCATTGGTCCCAACAGACCCTCATTGCCCTTAAACACACATTATTGGGCCATCATTGGTCCTAAACACAACTTATTGGTTATATAAGACACACCTTACTAGGACTTATTGGTCCCAACCGACCCTCATTGCCCTACTAAACACACCTTATTGGGCCATCATTGGTCCTAAACACAACTTATTGGTTATATACACACCTTAGTGGGACTCATTAGTCCCAACTAAACACACATTATTGGGCCATCATTGGTCCTAAACACAACTTATTGGTTATATACACACCTTACTAGGACTTATTGGGCCTAACCGATCTTCATTGCCCTACTAAACACACCTTATTGGGCCATCATTGGTCCTAAACATAACTTATTGGTTATATACACACCTTAGTGGGACTCATTAGTCCCAAAGAAACACACCATATTGGGCCATAATTGGTCGTAAACACAACTTATTGGTTATATAAACACCGTATTAGGACTCATTGGTGCCAACTAACCCTCATTGTCCATAAACCCACTTTATTGTGCCATCATTGGTCCTAAACACAACGTATTGGTTATATGCACACATTAGTGGGACTCATTGGTCCCAACTAAACACACCTTATTGGGCCATAATTGGTCGTAAACACAACTTATTGGTTATATACACACTTTATTGGGACTCATTGGTCCCAACTGACCCTCATTGCCCTTAAACACACATTATTGGGCCAGCATTGGTCCTAAACACAAATTATTGGTTATATAAGACACACCTTACTAGGACTTATTGGTCCCAACCGACCCTCATTGCCCTACTAAACACTCCTTATAGGGCCATCATTGGTCCTAAACACAACTTATTGGTTATATACACACCTTAGTAGGACTCATTAGTCCCAACTAAACACACATTATTGGGCCATCATTGGTCCTAAACACAACTTATTTGTTATATACACACCTTACTAGGACTTATTGGTTCTAACCGACCCTCATTGCCCTACTAAACACACCTTATTGGGCCATCTTTGGTCCTAAACATAACTTATTGGTTATATACACACCTTAGTGGGACTCATTAGTCCCAACTAAACACACCATGTTGGGCCATAGTTGGTCGTTAACCCAACTTATTGGTTATATAAACACCTTATTAGGACTCATTGGTGCCAACTAACCCTCATTGTCCCTAAACCCACTTTATTATGCCATCATTAGTCCTAAACACAACTTATTGGTTATATACACACCTTACTAGGATTTATTTGTCCTAACTGACCCTCGTTGCCCTACTAAATAGGGGTGTTCAAAAATATCCGAGTCCGAATCCGTATCCGAAAAATCCGAAATTCCGTATCCGAATTATCCGAAAATTTCGGATACCCGGAATTTCGGATATCCGAAACTCGGGTATCCGAAAATTCGGACTTGGACTTGGACAATAATCTACAAAATTTTCGGAAGTTTCGGATACCCGGTATCCGAAAATTTAAATAAATTAAAATATTTTTTATATTAATAAATGAAATGAATTTTAAGCCTTTTAGAGTTTTAGGGTTCCTGACTCCTGAGTACTTCACTTCTCCACGCTTCCTCACTCCTCATTCCGCCTCCCTCGTCTGATCGTCCCTCCACAGTCCACAATCCACATCCGGCGCAGGTCCGGCGCAGGTCCGGCGAAGGTCGCAGGTCCGGCGAAGGTCGCAGGTCCGTCCGGTGCACTCCTTCGCCCGGCGATTTCTTCTAATAGACGAAGGTCGAGGACCCCTGTTCATCTTCAATCTCAGGCCAATCCATGTATGTTTAATCTCTCATTCACATGTATGTTTGTTTCCCCTGATTGCTATGGTCCATTGTATATCAAGATTCCAACTTGTAGCAAGAATCACTTTCTCAAAGTAATTTTTTTACTGAATTGTTATATCAAGATTCCAACTTGTTTCTCCTGATTGCTATGGTCTACTTAGTTAACATGTTATGTATGTAGGAGATTATTGTTGAATGTTGAACACCGTATCTCTTTTTTTTTAATTAAATTTTGATTGGCTTGTTATATTGAGCATTTACAATTTACGTCATTCATTGTTTGGTTTTCTTGAATGATTGAATCAGTTTTTGAGTATTTACAAATTTTGCAAGTTCATATGCTTGAATGATTGAATCATTTTTGCAGCCTACTAGATCAATGGAAAAGCATAATACAAGCAACTCCGAGGATTGTGAGATGGTATCTGAAAACGAGGTGGTGTCAAGGGCAAAGGCGAACAAGCAAAGACCTAAAAAAGCTGCAAAACCCCCACGTGGACAGCCTTCTGGTTCTCACCCTTCTGTAAGTGAAACTCCTACTACAACACGTGTGAGAAAAAGGAGATCTCCTTGGTGGGAGTTTTTTGTTGATTCTGATGTAGTAGATAGAGCAAAATGCAAGTATTGTGATAAAGATGTAGGTTGTGCAACCTCAAGTGGCACTAATCCCTTAAAAAATCACATACTTGCGTGTAATAAATACCCTCCGAACATGGATAAAAAACAGAAACTAATTGATCTTGAGTCAAAAACCCATGTTAGTGATGATGGTTCTGTTGAACACTTAGGGGTTCCTAAGCTTTGGGAGTTTAACCAAGAAGCAATTAGGAAAGGGTTGGTAAGAATGTTAATGGTTGATGAGTTAACTTTTTCTTTTGTGGAGCGGGAGGGTTTTCGGGCTTTTTGTAAGGTTATAAATCCTCATTTTGTTGTACCTTCACGTGCGACTGTAACAAGAGATTGTTATAGCTCATTCATTGAGGAAAGAAGGAAATTAGTTGATATCTTTAAGAATATGTCATCAAGAATATGCTTAACCACCGACACTTGGACTTCGGGTCAAAACTTATCTTATATGTGTTTGACGGCACATTTCATTGATGATAATTGGGTTTTGCATAAAAGAATTATAAATTTTTGTCCTATCATTGGTCATTCTGGGGTCCTTATTGGGAGAGCCGTTGAAAAGTGTTTGGTTGAATGGGGTTTAAAGAATATTTTAACTGTGACCGTCGATAATGCTAGTTCTAATGACCTTGCTATTAAACATTTGAAAAAGGTGTTTAATCATTGGGAATGTGGTGTCTTGAATGGGGATTTTCTACATATGCGATGTGCAGCTCATATTTTGAATTTAGTTGTTAAGGATGGTCTTAGTTGTTTAGCCAAATCAGTTAAGAAAATTCGTTGTTTGGTGAAATATGTGAGGTCTTCTCCCTCTAGGCTTTTAAAATTTAAAAGTTGTATTGAAGAAGAGAAAATAGAAAGCAAAAGTTTGGTTTGTATGGATGTTGAGACCCGGTGGAACTCCACTTTTTTAATGCTAGAATCTGCTATTAAGTTTAAGAAAGCATTTTCTCTCTTATTGTTAAAGGATTCTTGTTTGGAGAAGGAGATTAGTAAATGTGATGGAGGTATGATTAATGAGGCTGATTGGGATGGTGTCAATAGTTTGTTGCCTTTTCTGAAAATTTTTTATGATGCTACCTTAAAATTTTCTGGTTCCCGTTATGTGACATGCAATGTATATGTGCAAGAGATAATCGGGATAGGCATGGTGATTGACACTAAAAGAAACCATGCTGATAAATCGGTGAGGGAAATGGCGGTTAGTATGAAAGCAAAGTTTCATAAGTATTGGGGGCATGTTGCTAAGTTAAATATGTTTTTATTCATTGCGGTGGTTCTCAACCCAAGACGAAAATGGCATTATATTAAGTGGATTGTGGATGAAAATTATGTAGAGCCGAGTTTAAGTACTATTTTGGATATCACTATGCGTGAATTGTTTCATACATATGAAGAATCTATGCCTAAGAAAGATGAGAACTATGAGATGCAATCATCTAATTCTAGTCAGGTTCGGGGTGATGATCGGGATGTAGTCGACATTGAACAACTTATGAGTAAACGGTTTGAGATGGCAATGGGAAATTCACAATCATCCTCGAGAAAAAATGAATTAGATAAATACCTTGGAGAAGATCGAGAACCAACGGACTCACGGTTTGACATATTACAATGGTGGAAAGTACAACAATGTCGGTATCCTATTCTTGCAAAGATGGCTAAAGATATTCTTTCAATTCCCGTTTCTACTGTTGCATCCGAATCGGCTTTTAGCACCGGGGGTCGGGTGCTTGATTGTTTCCGAACTTCTTTAACCCCAAGGATGGTTGAAGCCTTGGTTTGTGGACAAGATTGGTTGCGTGCTTCTAATAGCCCGATTATGGTTGAAGACAACTTACTTGAAATTGAGAAGATGGAAGAAGGTATGTTACTAGTTGTTTTTTGTTTTTACCCTTATATTCTTTGTGTATATTTTTACAATGGAATAACTTTTGTGTATGTCTTACTATGTTACAGAGTTGAAGGAATTAACCTTGGAACAACCTACAATTTTTATTGATGAAACGGTTGATGAAACGCTTGATGAAACGGCCGACTCTTGAGGTATATAACTCTTTGGTATCCAAAAATATCGTTTATAATTTTGTTCTTTTGATTGGTGGGGATTTTCTTACTTTTTTTTACACATTATAACATCCCTTTGAATTATCACTTCCCTTGAATCATCACTTACTGTTATTTATTTACAAGATGCTTTTATTTTTTCATTATATACTAGTCTAATTGGTCACCTATTTATGTTTCTAATATTTAGTTTTTTTGTGTGTAAGGTGGTGGAAAACTTGAAAGATGAAAAGAAGGCATAAGGGTGAAGGAAGAAATCAAGATATTATATTATGTTTGTTTTTTTTTTGTTAATTTGATTTGTAGTTTGAAGATTTGAACTATGTTTATGTTTGTTTTTGGGTCGAACTTGGACTATATTTGTTTTTGGATCGAACTTGGACTATGTATGTTTTGGAACATGCTTATTTAACTTTTGAAATTGTTGTTTTAAAAAAAAAAATTAGATTTTCGGATATCCGTTTAATTATCCGAGTCCAAGTCCGAATTTTCGGATATCCTAACTGACCCTCGTTGCCCTACTAAACACACCTTATTGCGCCATCATTGGTCCTAAACATAACTTATTGGTTATATACACACCTTAGTGGGACTCATTAGTCCCAACTAAACACACCATATTGTCCGCTAATTGGTCATAAACACAACTTATTGGTTATATGAACACCTTATTAGGACTCATTGGTGCCAACTAACCCTCATTGTCCCTAAACCCACTTTATTGTGCCATCATTGGTCCTAAACACAACGTATTGGTCATATACACACATTAGTGGGACTCATTGGTCCCAACTAAACACACCTTTTTGGGCCATAATTGGTCGTAAACACAACTTATTGGTTATATACACACTTTATTGGGACTCATTGGTCCCAACAGACCCTCATTGCCCTTAAACACACATTATTGGGCCATCATTGGTCCTAAACACAACTTATTGGTTATATAAGACACACCTTACTAGGATTTATTGGTCCCAACCGACCCTCATTGCCCTACTAAACACACCTTATTGGGCCATCATTGGTCCTAAACACAACTTATTGGTTATATACACACCTTAGTGGGACTCATTAGTCCCAACTAAACACACATTATTGGGCCATCATTGGTCCTAAACACAACTTATTGGTTATATACACACCTTACTAGGACTTATTGGGCCTAACCGACCCTCATTGCCCTACTAAACACACCTTATTGGGCCATCATTGGTCCTAAACATAACTTATTGGTTATATACACACCTTAGTGGGACTCATTAGTCCCAACTAAACACACCATATTGGGCCATAATTGGTCGTAAACACAACTTATTGGTTATGTAAACACCGTATTAGGACTCATTGGTGCCAACTAACCCTCATTGTCCATAAACCCACTTTATTGTGCCATCATTGGTCCTAAACACAACGTATTGGTTATATGCACACATTAGTGGGACTCATTGGTCCCAACTAAACACACCTTATTGGTCCATAATTGGTCGTAAACACAACTTATTGGTTATATACACACTTTATTGGGACTCATTGGTCCCAATTGACCCTCATTGCCCTTAAACACACATTATTGGGCCATCATTGGTCCTAAACACAAATTATTGGTTATATAAGACACACCTTACTAGGACTTATTGGTCCCAACCGACCCTCATTGCCCTACTAAACACTCCTTATAGGGCCATCATTGGTCCTAAACACAACTTATTGGTTATATACACACCTTAGTTGGACTCATTAGTCCCAACTAAACACACATTATTGGGCCATCATTGGTCCTAAACAGAACTTATTGGTTATATACACACCTTACTAGGACTTATTGGTTCTAACCGACCCTCATTGCCCTACTAAACACACCTTATTTGGCCATCATTGGTCCTAAACATAACTTATTGGTTATATACACACCTTAGTGGGACTCATTAGTCCCAACTAAACACACCATGTTGGGCCATAGTTGGTCGTAAACACAACTTATTGGTTATATAAACACATTATTAAGACTCATTGGTGCCAACTAACCTTCATTGTCCCTAAACCCACTTTATTATGCCATCATTGGTCCTAAACACAACTTATTGGTTATATACACACCTTACTAGGATTTATTGGTCCTAACTGACCCTCGTTGCCCTACTAAACACACCTTATTGCGCCATCATTGGTCCTAAACATAACTTATTGGTTATATACAAACCTTAGTGGGACTCATTAGTCCCAACTAAACACACCATATTGTCCCATAATTGGTCGTAAACATAACTTATTGGTTATATAAACACCTTATTAGGACTCATTGGTGCTAACTAACCCTCATTGTCCCTAAACCCACTTTATTGTGCCATCATTGGTCCTAAACACAACGTATTGGTCATATACACACATTAGTGGGACTCATTGGTCCCAACTAAACACACCTTTTTGGGCCATAATTGGTCGTAAACACAACTTATTAGTTATATACACACTTTATTGGGACTCATTGGTCCCAACAGACCCTCATTGCCCTTAAACACACATTATTGGGCCATCATTGGTCCTAAACACAACTTATTGGTTATATAAGACACACCTTACTAGGACTTATTGGTCCCAACCGACCCTCATTGCCCTACCAAACACACCTTATTGGGCCATCATTGGTCCTAAACACAACTTATTGGTTATATACACACCTTAGTAGGACTCATTAGTCCCAACTAAACACACATTATTGGGCCATCATTGGTCCTAAACACAACTTATTGGTTATATACACACCTTACTAGGACTTATTGGTTCTAACCGACCCTCATTGCCCTACTAAACACACCTTATTGCGCCATCATTGGTCCTAAACATAACTTATTGGTTATATACACACCTTAGTGGGACTCATTAGTCCCAACTAGACACACCATATTGTCCCATAATTGGTCGTAAACACAACTTATTGGTTATATAAACACCTTTTTAGGACTCATTGGTGCCAACTAACCCTCATTGTCCCTAAACCCACTTTATTGTGCCATCATTGGTCCTAAACACAACGTATTGGTCATATACACACATTAGTGGGACTCATTGGTCCCAACTAAACACACCTTTTTGGGCCATAATTGGTCGTAAACACAACTTATTGGTTATATACACACTTTATTGGGACTCATTGGTCCCAACTGACCCTCAATTCCCTTAAACACACATTATTGGGGCATCATTGGTCCTAACACAACTTATTGGTTATATAAGACACACCTTACTAGGACTTATTGGTCCCAACTGACCCTCGTTGCCCTTAAAAACACATTATTGGGCCATCATTGGTCCTAAGCACAACTTATTGGTTATATAAGACACACCTTACTAGGACTTATTGGTCCCAACCGACCCTCATTGCCCTATTAAACACACCTTATTGGGCCATCATTGGTCCTAAACACAACTTATTGGTTATATACACACCTTAGTAGGACTCATTAGTCCCAACTAAACACACATTATTGGGCCATCATTGGTCCTAAACACAAATTATTGGTTATATACACACCTTACTAGGATTTATTAGTCCTAACTGACCCTCATTGCCCTACTAAACACACA
>JBCNJP010010003.1:0-25036 GCA_039602395.1 Deinandra increscens subsp. villosa | reverse complement strand
ACCAAGATCTCATAAATTACACTTTAGACCCTAATGTTAAGCTTTCTTCTTGATGTCGGGTCATTTATCATGACTATTGTCGCTATTCTACATGGTGTGTGAACCAAGCCAGCCCCTACCATATCTTTGTAGTATATTTGTCACTTTCAAATTGTACGTAGTATGAGTATACATTTCATCATAAACAAATTTGTTTCTCACACTTAAATAGTTTGTAACATTACAAAATAATAAATCTAGATATCTATCCTTAATTATTTATAAAATCCCATGAAGATTAATTGCGAGTAATCGTATTTTATTTTCATAAAAAGTTGTATATCCCATTCTAAACTTGTAAAATTATATATTTTTTAAATCTTGTTTAAAATGTATTGCATATTATACATTAGATTGTGTTTTGTAATAATATACAATTTTATAAAGTTAGAGGGAAATATATGAAATTTTCCAGATTTTTATGACCCGTTTAGAAACTTTAAAAAGTTATGCACTAAGCCGCTAACACTAGTAAATACAAGTAGATGATGCATTCTTCCTATGAAGAATTATTGGCCAAATAGTTCACTGAAAGAAAAATTGTTAGAAACAAGATATGTCAAATTGTCAATCATTTAAATAAAAGTTTAAAAAGATTCATTTGACGTGCCTGTTAAGACGCAAGTTCATTTGACTAAAGAGTATGAGCGGATTTAGTCAATATGTATCTTGATGTGTATAACTTTATAAGGTATTCATTTTTTTATAAATGTCGTGAATTAAAGTCTCGCCGTGAGATCATTATACCATCAACTTAATAAAATGCTAAAGACAAATGCATCTAGACATGTTAAATGCTAGCCCTTAATGTTTGATTGAATATAGAGTTGGGCACCTAGCTATATGTTATGTCATTCACCATGTTAGATATATAACTTGATTTTAATACAAAGATATGATGTTGAAGTCGATCTCTAGGGCCACAATAAATATATTATCATGGCTCATCAGAAGCCTAATACATTTGAATATATGTTGGAGATAACTCTCGTTTTAATATATTGTGGATTAAACATTTAAATATGATACGGTATGCACTTTGGGAATTGATGTATATGATTTGTAATTCTGTATGTAAGTATTGAATTAAGTATATGTTGGCATAGATTCGATAATAACATAAAACAAACCAACTTTTATTGATCAAGCGAACACATTTAAAGACATTAATAGATATACTTACAAATTGCATATCTTCCCCTCTAAACTTCTTGAGAAATTGCATATTTTCTCAAATCATGCTTAAAGAGCATTGTACATCATGCATTAAACACTTGTATTTTGGGGAAATATGCAATTATTTTCCAAAGTAGGTGGATACATGCAATTCCCCCTATTTTTTATTAGTATATATGTGCATCGGTTTATTAGTTTATTTGTTTTGTAAGTACATCTAGTTATTTGTAGAGTTTATTTGATCAAGAAGTTTAGAGGGGAAGATATGCAAATACTTTTGATAATGCTTTTGACTTTTAACTTTTCGTTTCTTTCATAATAATAATAATTAAACCTTCATTTACCCCTTATCTTGATTTGCACTTGCTTTGCTCGGTTCTTGCTTGTCACCAGCCTCTCGGTCTACCTTGCTATCTTTCCAAATATGTTTTGCTTGCTTTCTCTTGCTTCTTCCTTCTTATTTCGTTCTTGCTATTGATCTTGCTCTTATCGCGATCGGTTTTTCTTGCTAATCTTGTTGTCATGCTTCTTACTATTTTTGCTTGAATCGATCAAATTAAAAGATCCCTCATAGATCATTTCCGACTCTTCTTGCTTTAGACCACAAAGGGTGTCCGTCTTGCTCTTGCTTTGAGAACCATAAAGGTTTAAACATGCTGGCTATTTTTGCCACTTGCTACGAACCACACATGAAACAATCTTGATCTTGCTATATGAATCAGACGGATCCGGTTTCTTGCTACATGATATGAGAACTATTGAGGTTCCGTTCTGACTACTTGCTTTTACGCTTGCTCTTGATTAATGTTTCTTGTTGTCGTATAAAACTCAAATAACAGGAAGAACTTTCCATCGTCCCATGTAATTGTCAAATTATGGTTGCTTCATGCTTGCATCCCATAGGCGCCTGCGTCCTTTTTCTTTTGTACTCGAAGTCTTGAACCACTAGGATGCTGGACTAATCTTGTAGCTATTCCATAGTTAAGGGTTAATTATTAGAGTTTTACGAGATATGTTTATTTTGGATTATTTAATTGCTTATTTGGTATTCTAGTTTAAGTAAGTTGCTTGTTTCCTCAGAGTTTATTTAGTATAAATAGGAGTTTATGGAGTTATTGTACTTTTTCGCTGTTTTATTTTATATAAGCGTGTTGCATATTCGTTCATATTATAGGTTGATATCCATTAACTGGTATATATCAGAGCCCACCAAAGCTCATATGAAGAACGGAAATCGGAGGTCAAAAGGAGCTGTGAAGCTCAAGTTTGAGATGGTGCAAGAGGTTCACTAAAGTTTGAGCTAGGTGGTTTTTGTGAGGTTAATCATGTTCATCTTCCAAGTTGTAAAGTTATGGGTCAATAATGTAAATAACCAAAGTCAAGGTTTATGTAGTGTGTCATTATGTATTTAGTTTAGGGATTGTAAGTGTCAAACATGGAAGTCTACAACTGCTAGGTCGATGTATATATGGGTCGATGTCAACATTCTGAAGTGTGTAATGTACGTATTTGTTCCATACGTATTTGTGTTCATCGAGAGAGAAGAGAGTTTATCCAAAAATTTATCACGTAATCGTTTGTGGAATCAAGATCCAAGTGTGATTTATCTAACAGTTTTTATGTTAACCGAAGGCAATAAAAAACAAAAGGAAAAAAGTTTGTGGCTTAACAGCGAAGAAAAGAACACAAAGGAGTAGGCGACCTTGATCAAGTAGAAGTAAAAGCTAAAGCCTTTGAAGGTTTTTTTTTCCTAAGTAAAGAAAAAGAAAATTAAAAAATGTGTAAAAATCTAAACTCTTAAACTATTAAGTCTACGATCTAAACTTATGTTATGCGGTAGTACATATACACCAACTTCTTTGCTAAACTCGTTAAAAATAAAAAGATAAACAAAAACAAAAACAAAACCAAAAAATTATAAAAACCAAAAAACTAAAAAAACAAACCAGAAAAATATTAATACAGAAAAAAAACCATAAAAAAACAAAAGAAGGAGTTTGCTTTGTATAAACATGTAATGTAATGTCGAACTTTCTTAAGACTTAAACCATTATAATTTAGGAAAATTGGAATTAAATAATCCAAGTTATCGGGTATTGGCGGATAATAATCCGAGTTTCAATATTGGCCTATAATAATCCCAATTATTTTGGTCTTGGAATTCATTGGGCCGCCGTTAATTTTTCACTAACCCCGTTAGTTGTGTGCTGACATGGCACATACCACGTCAGCAAGTATGATGCCACATAACCTGCCACGTCAGCAAAAATGATGCCACATCACCTGCCACGTCAGCAAGTACTAGCGGAGTTAGTGAAAAATTAACGGCGGCCCAATGAATTCCAAGACCCAAATAACTGGGATTATTGTAGGCCAATATTGAAACTCGGATTATTATCCGCCAATACCCAATAACTTGGATTATTTAATTCCAATTTTCCTATAATTTACTACTTCAAGGCTTCAAGCTACAAAATTACTCTTCATCATGTTACAAAATTATATATATAATTTCTAATGTTTTCTAAACTATGTAATGATCTTTTTTAGTTTTATATTATATATTTTTTTATAATCGCCAATTATACAAAATTAAGCTTATGTGAATAGACATCAGTCACGCTACAAGCTACACTACTGTCACATGACATGCTATTAATTATTATTATTTTTTAGTTTAGTTTTACATTGTTCTTTTAAATGTCTATTTTATTGTAGTTTGCGTCACATTCTTATTATCTTTATTTTTTTCGTTTTTTGGTATTTTAATTAAATTTAAGGTTTTAAAGCGTTTTACTAGTTTTTGTTTTACATCGTTGCATTTACGTATCTGCTCTTTTGGTTATATATTTAACTAGGGAAAATTGTTTGTCTTTTTATATATATTTGTTTTTTTAAGTAGTGTTCTTCCAATCTCACTGCTTTAACCGGCTATTTGCACGGCAACGCCTTATACAATATAAATAACTAAATTGGCGAATGTGCGACAACGTGCGTCTGTACATCTAGTTCAAAATATTTGTATTTTATTTCTTTTTTCGCTGCCTATTATTTTATTTGTTTCTTTTTGGATTTTAGTTCTTTATTTTTAATCTTTTGGTGATTAATTTTATACATATATTGTTTTGGTATTCTACTTCATATATCAAAATTAGTTCATAAAATAGATCAGTAACATTTGTTTTCAAATTATTGCTTAAGTTCCAAACATATACCTTTGTAATGTGCGTTTTTTATATTTGTGTTACACGTTGCATAACCTACGTAATTACTCACTGGTTATCGTATATATATACAATAGACAAACTTAACTTATGGTTCCACGTTTTTTTGTCATTTTCTAAAGAAAACCAAATAAATATTATATATAAACATTGAGAAAAATTTGTCAAAACACACTATGACTCAGTTGGTTTTACTCCATGTCCCCTTAACCAAAAACCCAAGTTTGAATCTTCTACCTACCTTTTTTTACTTTTCTGTTTTCCTTTTTCATTTTATTATTTCCTATTAATATTAACTCTTATTATTTGTTTTTCTTTATATTATTTACTATCAACTATTAATATTAATGTTTGCTTTTAAATATGTTAAATATTTATTTCCGGGTAGAACGTTATCGTGATGTTTTTTTTATGTTCGTGTGTAATATTTCTTAAAAATTAAAACATTGCACGTTTGGCATATGAATCTTTTTCTAAATATATGTGGCATTGCCATACAATTATTCTATATACATATAATAGACAATCTATATCTCTCATACACCAGTAAATCATTTTATATATATTTATATATAAGTTCTCCTAGAACGGTAACTTTCATGATGTCGTCGGAGTGATTACTTTTTTGATTTGCAAGGTCTTTGTTTTGGTTTGGCGTGGGTTCGAACCTTCCCACTTTATATTTGTTCCGTATTTTTTTCACTACAACATAGCCTTTTTTATATAGGTTTTTAAGTGTACTAGGTAGCACATATTTTACATGAATCAAGCAAATGGTAAATACATAGGCTATTTTACACATACACACACACACACACACACACACATATATATATATATATATTTGATCCTGAAAGTATTTGGATACAAAAAACTTTATTCTAAACGACGCGTGGTATTAGCTGCTGCTGAATAAGAGTCTGTGGAAAGTTAAAGATATAGATAACATCTATAATTTAAAACATGAAATAAGCGGTAAATGAAATTTTAAAAAGTGGCTAATACACTTATGAACCTATATTAACTTTCATGTATTTTTCACGAACCAAATAAATGGTCAATACATAGGCTATTTTAACCAAAAAAAAAAATATTATACTGAAAGTGCTTGGATACGAAGATCTTATTTGAAACGACGCGTTGACTTTAAATATGGGATGTAATACAGACATTAATTGTACTGATATGAACAATTAAAGGTTAAAGATATGAAATATAACATCTTGTTTATACAAAAGTTAATATTTTATCTATTTTATTCAGTTTTTCCGATATTTTCTTAGATTACCGCAGCAACACGCAGTCGATCTCTAGTTATATATATATAGTCTCATTAACCAGATAGTTTGAAGTATTTGACTTTGAGTCCGTATTTCACAGAGACTAATATCAAATTATTCATGTTAGATAACTCTTAATGAGTTGTAAGGAGTGCATAAATGATAGTTATGCCCGAACAATACATAGTTCTTAATAAATATAATATAATTTGTTTAGAACGTTAAAAGTTTTTACTTTTAACAATTTTATTTAACAAACTTATACAGACTCAAACTTACCGGTTTATTTGATAAAAAATACATCACTATCACCACAATATCCTTTTAAAACAGATATGATATAATGAAGTACCCTTTTGAAAGGCCCTTACCAATTGCCATAACTACTTTGAGGAATGGTTTAATTCTTACATAATTGCCTATAATAGAGGATGTATGGATATATATTGATGATGATGTAGTTGTGGTAATAATAGTTGTACCATTTTGAAAATTGATTGATTAAGGTTTGTAGTTTGCAAGTTGCTCTCATGTATTAAAGAGTGCCACATGCTTAAAAATAGAATTCTTCTATAGGATAGCGAAGTAACATTTAGTGCTAAACTTTGGTTTACTTATGTCTAGGGGTGTTCAAAAATATCCGAATCCGAATCTAAAATATCTGAAATTAAAATATTCGAAAATTCGGATATCCGAATTTTCGGATATTCGAAATTCAGATATCCGAATTTTCGGATTCGGATATTGATTTTGAACATTTTCGGATATTCGGATATCCGAAGAATATCCGAAATATATATTTTTTTAAAATATTAACTTATATATAGTATTTTGTTTAACATACTTTAACTTAAAAAACCCTAAATCTAAAGTTCTAAACTCCGATGTTCACTCTCTTTGCCTCTTTGGATCCCGTCGTCCTCCAAATCTCGACCCTCACTGGCTTATGCCTTACACCGCCGATTTGTAGTTCGCCATCGAGCTTGTTGCACACGGATTCGAGCTTCAACTTCGAGTCATTTTTAATTTTTTGTTGGTGATTGACTATTTAATGTACTTGTATTATACTATTTGCCCATTTGAATGTTTATCACTAGTAATTATAGAGATTGAATGTATTTTTATTTTACTTATTTTAAAAAAAAAATCGGATATCCAGTTCACTATTCGAATCCGTATCCGAAATTTCGGATATCCGAATTTTCGGATACGGATTCGGATAGTGAAAATCAACTATCCGAAATTTCGGATATCCGAAATTCGAATATCTGAATTTTCGGATATCCGGTTTTGAACACCCCTACTTATATCACACTAATATTGAGTGAATCCCACTTATGCCCCTCCATTTTAGCTAACTACCATTTAGGTCCCTATATTATATTACATTACATATATATAAATAACAAAGTCCATGATAGACATAATAGTTGGTGGGTTCACTATACTAGTATACTCTATACAAAAGAGAGTGATATGGTATTATTTTTGTAGCCTAATATTCAAGTATTAAGCTATACAAAAGAGAGTGATATAGTATTATTTTTGTAGCCTAATATTTAAGTATTAAGCATGGTATATAACTCAAGCTTACACTAGTACAAAAATTACCTTTGGTGACACCCAAAAAGTGTGACTATATGTGATTAGTGACATTTTTTTTCCGTCTAATCCGTAATCAAAAGTCGCGCCATTTTAGGTATGATATGGTGACATTAAATTTCAGTGACCGTATGGTACCAAAAAATGTGACCGTAGATAAAAAGTGTGACTATGGAGCAGTGATTTTTCTTTCAGGATCAATGAATTTATTGAATAATGTCACCGTAAACCCATTTTTAGTAACACTTATTTATTTTGTAGTGACAAAATGTTTCCAAATGGTGACATGTTGTTCGTGTTTACTGTGACGTTTTACTAACAATTGGTCACATAACTTAAAAAATTTAGTGTGACTATTGTTTAGGATTTAGAGACACACAATTTTGTTATGTGTGACCATATCGCGATAGTTGATGTAGAAAAAGTAGGAAGTGTGACTATTTCATAGTTTATAGTGACACAAAAATGTCTTAAAGTGACTATTGGTTGGAAAATGGTCACAATTAAACACCTAGTTGTTAATATAGAGTAACCATTACATCTCTTTAGTGACATAATGTTCCCAAATGGTCACATTTTTTCGCGTTCACTGTAACGTTTTGTTAACAATTGGTCACATAACAAATATTTAGGTGTGACTATTGTTTAGGTTTTAGAGACACACAATTTTGTTATGTGTGACCATATCATGAAAGTTGATGTAGATATTGTTTGAAGTGTGACTATTTCACAGTTTTTAGTCACACAAAATTTCTTAAAATGACTATTGGTTGGTATATGGTCACAATTAAAGGCCTAGTTGTTAATATAAAGTAACCATTATATACCTTTTAGTCACATAAGAGAAATATAAATATGACTAGAATTGTTCTATAATGACATTAAGTATGTGTAAGTGTCATTATTTCTAACATTTAGTCATATTATTTTTAACCTTTTGTTATTAAATGCTCATTTAGTCACATATGTTACTTAAATACATCACCCTAACACACTTTTAGTCACACTTTTAGTTTCTATGTGACTGTTTATGTATTTTAGACACAACTAATTACATAAATTGTGACTATATGTTGTTAATAATAACATAGTTGTTAATATAGAGTGACCATTTCATACATTACAGTGACACTGAACAAATGATAACGAGAGTGGAAACATGTTATAGTCACATTAATTAGTTGTTAAAGTCACTTTTGTTATAGCTTTAGTCACATTAGTTTTGAATATTAGTTTTCACATTTGCTATATAGTCACATTTGATACATGCATACATGACGGTAAAAGAGTTATAGTCACAGTTTTATTATTCGGTGTGACTGATTCTGTGTTTTAGATACACAATTGTTAATATAAAGTGACAATTGTGTAGTTTTTAGTCACATAAAATACAATCATATAAAATGACAGAAAAAAATGTTAAATAATAACATTAGCATACACTATTAAAAAATATGAAATTGTTCCACAAATATAAATTCTCGTGTTAAAAAAAAACATAAAATGCATCTTAATCTAAATCATCCTAGGCCTTATTCTTCTTAACTTTCTTCATCTTAGTATGTCGTCTCTCGTTATAAATTTCCTTTTCATCTTTTGCGCCTGGACGTTTTCATCTTCATTCTGTTCTTCTGGTGTAGTAACAACTGGATCCTGAATCAATAACATTCATACAGAAAAATTAAAACAAATAATAAATGATAACTATTTTAGTTTGAAAAATAATATAATGCACTATGTAAGGTAAGTAATTAAAGGAAACTAACATTTGATTCATCAAGGCAAATGTTCTTTGGCCAAGGAACAAAATTGTTTAGTGCTTTTTTCATTGTTTTGACATCATCTACCTCAAATGGTAAAAACGATGCCGGTACTTTAACTTCATCAACCGACACCCTGTAGTAGTCATCTTGGAGTGGAACTTCATGATTGTTGTCATTCTTCGGGCAGGTAAACAGTACCTAAACCAACAATTTGTCTCTTTGTTGGGTAGGCTAGTTTACATTGGATAGTTTGCATTGATTATGTCATATTAACATAAATAAAGGAAAAAAATAAAACACACATATTCATCAAATTACATACCTTCATGATTTCAACTGAAGGTGTCGTTACCGTCACAGGATGTAAAGCATCTTTTTTGTTTGCTTCAACCTTATTTTGCCTTGTTTTTGCTGCTTCCTAAATATAATTACACAATTCAAACACAAAAAATTAGTAATTGTTGATTTCAAAATTAAACAAATAAAATCTGAAACAATTACTTACTATGGATCTAGCCCTCGTTGAATCTTTCCGTGTGAATTTATTAGTAGTCGCATTCGATGGGGCCTTTTTTTGTTTTCTTTGCAGCATCCTACATATATATATATATATATATATATATACATAGTGAAAAGTTCATTGTAGACACCCCCATAAGTGTAGACAGGTAGACACCCTTTTTCACCATTAGATCTCTTGATCTAATGGTTGTGATTAATTTTCTTTTTTCTTTTTTTCTTTTTTCTCATTAATTAGAAACTTTCACATGTGAAAAAGAGCTATTTCACATGCGAAAGTGTCTACAATGAACCTCACCCTATATACATATATATATATATATATATATATATATATATATATATATAATATTACATAAGCAACACATAGCAGATTATAAATCACTGATCTAATGTAAAAGAACTTAAATTCTAATAATTAACTTACTGGAGTTACTTCTGTCTTTGTTGATTATTTCTGATTGATCATATCAGGTTGTGAATCAGTTCCCAATAGAGTTACCGGCACATTTGTAATCGATGGACTTAACTGAGCTGGAGACCTATTGGCAGGAGTTATTGAATTTTCCTAATCAGAAGTAAAGTAGATGTAAAGTTTTATAAATGATATCTATATATCCAATTAAAATGCACTTATAGTCAGATTCACTTACATGCGTTGTAGACATGTTTGTTTGCATTACCTGCCCCTGAGGTGGAAGGGTGGCTAATATCAAAGCTATGTTTTTTTTCTTGTTCCGCCATCCTTGCTTTCAACGCGTTTAGTTTTTCATCCTTTTCTTTCCTCTCCTTCTCTAGTTGAGCCTGAAGCACATTCAGCTGTTGTTTCATGGACCCTCGCTGTCTTGGAACATTGAAAATTTTACTAGGATTGACTCCCGTGTCAACACCTCTCAATGACCCACATTTTCCTTCCCTAAGACCACTGTCATGGCATCATTGCCTGGATTAAGTTTGAGCTGTCCATTAGTGATCTTTTTTTTCCAGTTTTCATCTATACAAAAAAAAAAACATCATAGACATTAATACAATTTCGTATATATTAATCACAGTAATAGAGTTAGTAAAAATAGAGTTGCACTCAACTCACTATTTATGCTGCTATTGCTTTAGCAGCCTCATCTTCAATTTCGCCCGCTTTATTCTCACGCGCTTTGTACCACAACAGTGACCGGGAAGGCATTGTGTCTACATCGATTACTTTACTTTCAACCTTGTCATAATTCACAGAAAAAAATCATAATAGTAAGAAAGCACATCATTTGATGTTTTAGTCCTAAACATATAGGTAGTGTGAAAGCTGAACACCAACCAGTTTTTTTTCAAGCTTAGCATATCCACCCCGCCCTAAGCGGTGGTTATAGATGAAAATCGAACGAGCAGCTTTCGACTTCCCCGAAACAGCCTTACAATAAAACAAGATCAACATTAATTTCTTAAATCAAATAAATATTAAAATGGCATAAATTACAATTATGGAGGTAAAAGGACGATTTAAACCTTGTATTGATCAGATTGTGTGTAGGCGACAAAATTGTCCCAGTCTTGTTGGTTACGGAGTATAGTCCTGTACCGTCTTGGGATTTTTGCCAACTTGTTCGGTTTACCAAGGTTTGGTAGTATGTCTTTTTCGTACAGCTTATTCCTAAAGCTGCGCAATAGCATCCCGAGGCGATTCATAACATACTTACTCCTACCTTCATCAACCTCGTAATAACGCTGAAATAATAATTACCAACATATTATAAGTTGAATGAAATTGCAAAATATAATATTAATAAAATTAGCTGCAAGTACAAACAAAAATCTAGAGTTATACCGTTATCACTGCCCATAGCTTGTCTCTCAGTTCCTTTGTTACTTGCTTCCAGTTAAAAACACTTAAACCTACATTCTCACGGACTACATCTCCTAGGAAACTTATAAACTCTGATTTATACCTTCCACTAAACCTTCTATAGACATCAAACTTGACTCTGCATTTTTTTCCACCCGAATTTGTGTACGCGTTTTTCATCTTGGACAGTCTGGTCAAGCCCCTCTTGGCTTTAATCTTTTTTTTGGATTTAGACATTCCAATCCAGTCGCCGTAATTGTTTCTCCATATGAACTTCCTTCAGTGTCACTGTTACTCGAATCAGAAGTGTTGGCTTCATTGTGGTCCTCATTGGCTTCTCCCGAATCATAATCGTATGCGTCATCATCACTGTATGCTTCATCGGTTTGCATGGTGTGGTAATTCGTTATTTTCCATTGCGTTTTTGGGTTCCATGATCTAAAATCACACAACAGATACTAAGGGGGATTGTAAAATCATAAACAAATTACATCCATGTTCGAAAAATAGATATAAAAATCATCACGTACCTCTGTAGAAGATGATGACTGAATAATTTTTTTTACGACGACTGCAGTGATTCCCCAATTCGTGAATATAGTTTTGGTGAACAAAGTTGGTTTATCATGGTAACGTGTAAATCGGAGATTGAAAACATCATGACGGTAAAGTGAAATTCCAAACTCATAATTGGTTTCGGAGGGAATAGTTTAGAAAATGGATGAAACCCTACTGAAATTTTCGGAGGGAAGATTTGGATTATGAAATTTTCGATTTCGATATTCAAGTTTATGATGATTTGAAACATGTTTGAAAACTGCGTTCGTAAATATGGGAACATACCGAAAATTCTTGAAGATGGAAAAACTTATATATATTTAAAAAAACAACGAGAATTGGGAAAATAATACTATATTTTCTAAAAGTATGTCGATTTAATATATTTGATAAACTATTATTATACCCAATTGAACTAATATATTTTGTAATAAAAAATTGTAAACTTACTCATAATTATCTCGTAATAAAATGATATACTTAAACAAAACATAATACTATATTTTATAAACGTATGTTGAATTTATATATTCAAAAAAATATTATTATACCCAATTAAAGGATTATATTTAGAAACAAAAAAAATATAAACTAACCTAATTAAGCCTCATTATGCCAAACTGAGGGTCCTTATACCCAATTTAGGGTCATTTTGCCCAATTTTGGTTCATTATACCCAACTGTGATTCATTATACCCAACTGTGATTCATTATATCCAAATGAGGATCATTATACCCAATTGGGCCTTATTATACCCAATTGGGCCTCATTATATCCAATTAAACCTCATTATACCTAATTGGGCCTCATTCTACCCAATTGGGTGTCATTATATCTAATCGGGCCTCATTATACCCAATTCGGCCTCATTATGTCCAATTGTGGTTCATTATACCCAACTAAGGATAATTATACCCAATTTAGGATCATTATGCCGAAATTATGTTGATTATGCCCAATTATGCTCATTATGCCCAATTGGGCCTCATTATACCCAACCGAGGATCATTATGCCCAAATTATGATAATTATGCCCAATTGTGGTTCATTATACCCAACTAAGGATAATTATACCCAATTGAGGATCATTATGCCCAAATTATGATGATTATGCCCAATTGTGGTTCATTTACCCAACTAAGGATAATTATACCCAATTGAGGATCATTATGCCCAATTTATGTTGATTATGCCCAATTATGCTCATTATGCCCAATTAGGCCTCATTATACCTAATTAGGCCTCATTATACCCAATTAGGCCTCATTATACCCAATTGAGGATCATTATGCCCAAATTATGATGTTTATGCCCAGTTGTGGTTCATTATAGCCAACTAAGGATAATTATACCAAATTGAGGATCATTATGCCCAAAGACCAAATTATGTTGATTATACGCAATTTAACCTCAATTCATCTTGATTATAGCCAATTGATCCTAATTAGATAATTAATTTATTTTTTTGTGGATAGTGAAATTTTATTAATTTAAGTAGTATTATTAACTTATATATATATATATATTTAATTTATGTTATCCTAAAAAATAATTACATTATAAAATATAACACTATAAATGATGGATTTATGTTATCCTAAAAAATACTTATATTAAAAATACAACACTTTAAATGAGAAATTTATGTTGTCCTAAAAAATAATTATATTAAAAGATAACACTTTAAATGAGGGATTCTCATATTTAATAAAAAAAACACCTTAATTGAAAGAATCGTATATTCATTAAAAAAAACACCCCTAATTAATAACCGTTAACCTATTCACAAATCGATCACAACCCCTTAGAGCAAAAAACTGATGAACACATTCACTCACAACAAATTCGGTAAAAAAAAGTCTGAAACCATTCGATCGAAATACATGGTATGTTTGATTTTCCAATCCTTTTATTACTTACTTGATTTTTTTATTTTAGTTTTCTTCGATTTCGTGAATTTAACTGTTGTTACGATTTGGTACTGATGTTGGAGATGGACAAGTCTTGGATGGTGAAAGATAGAAACACAAAACCTTATATCGATGGAGTTGGAGCTTTTATAGATTATGCAGTTCGAAACATAAAAATATCAAGGAATATAGACACACAAAAAGTAGTGAAAAAATAAAAAATTACATGTCCATGTACGATATGTTTAAACCACATGTCTCTTAATGTGGAGGAGGTATCTCTTCACTTATTCAGACATGGAATAGATCAACTCTATACCTTATGGATTAAGCACGGAGAAAAAGCTGATGAACCTTATTAAGACAACTACACGAGTGATTTTACGTCGGGCATTTCAACTGATGCCGCCGAAACAATTGAAATGGTAGAAGCTACGGAAGAAAATTTCATGTATCATGAACATGAGAAGTTCATAAAACTGATTGAAGATGCTGAGAAGCCACTTTACAAAGGGTGTCCCGACTTCACAAATTTGTTCGCACTGGTACACCTCTTCAACTTGAAGAGTAAGTACGGAATTTCGGATAAATGCTTTACAGAAATATTAGTTTTGGTAAAGAAGATGTTGCCTGAAGACAATGAGATGGTGAACATTACATATGAGGCTAAGAAAACGTTCAAAGCAATGGGTTCGGGGTATACAAAGATGCACGCATGTATCAACGACTGCATACTATACAGGAACGAGTACAATGATATGCAAATATGTCCCACTTGTGGAAAATCCAGATGGAAGGTGGACGACATAAAAAAGGTTATATACGAGAATGTTCATGCAAAGGTGTTGTGGTACTTTCCCATAATACCACGGTTGAAACGTCTATTCCAGTCACCGACAACTGCATGTAATTTGAGATGGCACGCAGACAATAGAATAAAGGACGGTGTTTTACGTCATTAGGAAGACTCAATCGCGTGGTCTGCTATATATGACAGATATCCAAATATTGCTAATGATCCAAGAAGTTTGCGTCTAGGCATTTCCGCTGATGGGGTAGACGTTAATCGAGGAAATCGAAACCACAATGTATGGCCAATTTTATCGGTTATTTACAACCTTCCACCTTGGTTGTGTATGAAAAGGAAGTTCATCATGCTTGTATTATTGATATCTGGAACACCAGGTAATGATATTGATGTTTTTTTTGAACCGTTGGTTGAAGATCTATAAATCTTATTTGAAATAGGAGTCGAAACATACGATGCATATTTAAAAGAAATGTTTACACTACGTGCTGTTGTGTTATGGATGATAAACGATTATCCTGCCCTTGGTACACTTTGTGGTTTTCCATATAGTGGATTCAAAGGTTGTGTAGTGTGTAGGAAAAAAACACACTGTATTAGACTCCCTAAGTCAAAGAAACAAAGTTATACTGGACACAGACTTTATCTACCTTATGAACATCCGTTCAGACGTCAAACTATGGCATTCAATGGAGAAAAAAGCTAGAAATTGCAAAGGAACCTATGAATGGGGAAGATATATATAACGAGGTACAATATGTTGTTAATAAATGGGGTAAGGGTGATAAGATAAATGATCAATACATTGAAACACAAAAATTGAATGGAAGAGGTGGAAAGATAATAAGGAAACGGAGAGCAAATGAAGTAGGTGCATCAAACGTTACCAACAAAGAAGACACGTACTGGAAGAAATTTAATATATGGTATCGACGTCTAAAGTATTGGCGGTATAATTCTGTCAACCACTGTATAGATTTTATGCATATAGAAAAAAATGTTGTGGAGAGTCTCATTGGTACACTGTTACACATCCCTGGAAAGACAATAGATGGATACGACATCCTCATCTACTCCAAGACAAAAGAAGAACACGAGGAACATCTATGGTTAATCTTAGAATTGTTAAAGAAAGAACAACTCTATGCGAAATTCTCTAAGTGCGATTTTTGGATACGAGAGGTTCAATTTCTGGGTGACATCGTCAACGAGCAAGGTATCCATGTTGATCCAGCCAAAGTTGAGGCAATTAAAAGTTGGCCTACCCCTAGAGCACCTACGGAAATTCGTCAATTCCTAGGTTTAGCGGGTTACTACCGTTGTTTTATAAAGGGATTTTCTCAGCTAGCTCAACCATTGACCGCTCTTACGCACAAAGAGGTTCAGTACAGATGGGGTGACAAGGAAGAGGCATCCTTCCAAACTTTGAAAGAGAAACTTTGTACTGCACCTATATTATCTTTACCTGATGGGATTGACGACTTTGAGGTCTATTGTGACGCGTCAATCCAGGGACTCGGATGTGTTTTGATGCAAAGAGGTAAAGTCATCGCATACGGGTCAAGGCAATTAAAGTCTCATGAGAAGAATTACACAACTCACGACTTAGAGTTGGGCGATGTTGTATTTGCCTTGAAAGTTTTGAGACACTACTTATATGGCACCAAGTGTACGATATTCACTGATCACAAGAGCCTCTAGCACATATTCGAACAGAAGGAACTCAACATGAGACAACGTAGGTGGGTCGAATTGCTAAACGACTACGACCTTGTGATAAAGTATCATCCAGGCAAGGCCAACGTGGTGGCCGATGCCTTGAGTAGAAAGGAACATGTTAAACCAAGAAGGGTTCGAGCTCTCCAATTAACGATCCATACGGGGCTACCGGATAGACTCCGGGATGCTCAGTTAGAGGCCCTAAGGGAAGAAAATTTTGGGTCTGAATCATTACATGACATACATGGAACTTCTGAAGTTAAGTCAGATGGACTTTGTTATTATAATGACCGTATATGGGTACCTTTGCATGGAAACCTTAGAGAACTAGTGATGGACGAGGCCCACAAGTCCCGTTATTCGATCCATCCAGGTTCAGACAAAATGTATCAAGACTTAAAAGGGTTATATTGGTGGCCCAATATGAAAGCTGACATCGCTAGATATGTTAGCAAGTGCTTGACGTGCGCGAAGGTCAAAACGGAACATCAAAAGCCAGCAGGATTACTGCAACAACCTAAAATTCCTGAATGGAAATGGAAAGAAATCTCGATGGTTTTCATCACGGGATTGCCCCGTTCTTCTGGCGGTAACGATATGATTTGGGTTATCGTTGACCGATTAACAAAATCCGCTCATTTCATAGCTATCAAGGAAAGTGACAAAATAGAGAAACTTGCAAAGATATACCTGAATGAGATTGTCAAGCTTCACAGAGTGCCTTTATCTATCATCTCTGACCGAGACCCTAGGTTTGCTTCAAATTTTTGGAGATCCTTACAAGCAGCAATGGGCACTCGCTTAGATATGAGTACCGCGTATCATCCTCAAACAAATGGACAGACTGAACGTACCATCCAAACTCTCGAGGATATGCTTAGAGCATGTGTGCTCGACTTCGGGAAAAATTGGGAAATGCATCTACCACTGGTAGAATTCTCCTATAACAACAGTTACCATACCAGTATTGGAGCCGCTCCATGTGAGGATCTCTACGGACGAAAATGCAGATCGCTGGTCTGTTGGGCTGAGGTCGGTGAGAGCCAACTCACTGGACCTGAATTAGTACACGAGACCACTGAAAGAATCGTGCAGATCAGAAACCCCATGAAAGCGGCAAGAGATAGACAAAAGAGTTATGCGGATAAACGCCGAAGGCCTTTGGAATTTAAAGTCGGCGACAAAGTACTATTGAAAGTCTCGCCTTGGAAAGGCGTCATACGTTTTGGAAAGCGCGGGAAATTGAATCCCGCTATGTAGGACCATTCGAGATCACCGAAAGCATTGGTCCGGTGGCTTACCATTTAAATCTACCTCCTGAATTGGATGGAGTACACAACGTGTTTTACGTTTCTAACTTGAGGAAGTGTTTAGCAGATGACACTCTCATAGTTCCATTAGAAGAACTGAAAATCGATGAACAACTGCGATTTATCGAACAACCCGTGGAAATCATGGGATGTGAGGAGAAAACACTGAAACGAAGTAAAATTCCCATCGTAAAAGTGAGATGGCAATCTAGGCGTGGACCGGAGTTCACGTGGGAACGAGAAGATCAGATGAGAAAGAAATATCCTCACCTATGTGATCAGGCCTCAACATCTAATTAAGGTATGAGTTAAATTTTGGGACAAAATTTCCTTAACAAGGGGATGATGTAGCAACCCTAAAATTTTTCTATTCCTTCCACAAAAACCATAGCAACTTAAGGCAATTTTTGGGACGAAAATTCCTTAACAAGGGGATGATGTGACAACCGGCAATTTCCCAGGTTAACCCCGTTATTAACTTGTGTTATATTTCGATAACGTCTGTTATCTCAGACTAGAATGGTTACACGAGCACTGCACATGAGTTTAGACGTCGGTCAACTTACTTGAATAATTATATTTTATGATTTTATGTAAATCAACGTTTTGTCATTTTATGTGGCAATTATATTTATTATCTTTGTGTGGTATATATGTATATATATACTTATTTTATGATTTTATGTGACAATGTGTCACGTAAATTACACGAAACATTTCTATAATTTTATAGGAATTTAAAAACATTAGTTATGGCGTTATAACTATGATTTTATGTGAATTTAAACGGATAATTTGAGGTTGTTATCTATATTTTTATTTGGTCGTTTAAGCTTACATTTCTCATAAACGTTACACGTTATATGGCGTTGTGATGCATACACTTGTTTGGCCATCGTTTATGTTTTCCGTTAGCCCCGTTAGGGTTAACTAACACTTTAGGGACCAACCTTGCTATTTTGAAACTTCTTTCAAAGCAACAAAACCTGTAAGGGCCATCTTGTAATTCTTTAAAACTTGGTTCCCTTTTCATGAACTATTGAAGGACTAATCCTGCCGATTGACCAAAGTCAATTAAATACGTGAATTGTAAAGCCTCGATGATCCGTAATCAATCATCCAATAAACTCGAATTAAATCCTTCGGTTACAATCTCTTTTCCAGTTGATCGGTCTTAATCTGTAATCATGAGAGGGTTTAGACCTCATTTGATTGTTGCCAAAATACTCTCTCGAACTCACATTATCGTTTTTTCTTTTAAAAGTTTTCCGGCGAACTCAATTTCCCGAGCAACAGGGCGCTGGTTCACCATCATTCTCACACCAACGTGATCGCCTCCCTCTGCCAAGCAACCCCGTAGCAACGATTTTGGGAACGGAGCACTATCGGGTGGTACGGGTCGAGGCTTTCGGTTTCCTTTCGGCTTCAAAAACATGTCAAAAACTCATCTTTGATTCGAGGTAACCATTTCTATATTGTAGTCGCACGTTCCTCTTTGCGTTGTCTCTGATTTCACGATTTTCCGGTGACCGGAATAAAACTCCGCCCACCGGAGATTTGGGGAAGAAGATGATGACGGGTCTGGACGTGTTATATATGTAACTAACTGGTTCACAATGCAATCATCTATGTAGCGCAATTGGTTAGGTGTTGCGCTGGAGACCGAGAGGTCTTGTGTTTGACTCTTGGCAACCCCATTCTTTTTTTAGTTATTTTTCTGTGAACTGTTTCCCCCCAGATTGAATAGACAAAAGATTTCCTGGTCAAAACTGTTAACAAAACAACAACCTGCCTCAATGGTAAGGTGCTATGTTTTCAAACCAGAGATCACGGGTTCGAGTCCCGTGACCATCACTTCTGCTGTTTTGATTTTTTTTAGGGTTTTCAAGCATTCTTGATCGATAACCCAAAAACTACTATCGCATGACAATTAAATCTCGCCCCGTAAAATTTTCATAGACACAGTTAGGGTACCCGTTGAACTTTTATAATGCGAAAATCTATAATTTAAAAGAATTAAAAGCTTGATGGTTATGTTTATATCAATATAATTTTAAACGTAGAAATATATATATATATATATATATTCGTTTTATTGTCATGTACATATACACATGCGAACATTTTTAAAATTTTTCTTTAAACTCTTGAAAGTTCGACACGACATTTAAATATATATATATATATATATAGACGTTTTATTTTCTCACACATTTGATTACACCCCGATATTTACATTTAAGAACACATATATGTTTACCTGGTCATCTCCACATTTATTATTTGGAATAACATACGCACATTGATTTTTGTAAATCTTTGTGTCCTCGATTAAACATCATTTTTGATTGCTTTCGAACAAACAATTTTCATCATGTATTGAAATTGTCACCTGCGTCATATCTTGATTTATTTGATATTATCACCGTCGTCTAGGCTATGTGACTCATGTGTGGACACACACTTACGTATGTAAATTCAATAGGTGCCTGGTAGTTACGCAAGACTTGAAGTTTTACCAAATTGTAGCAGCGCACCCTAAGGTGAGTTTCACAACCTTTACGTTACGTCCGGTTTTGGACGATAACAAACACAAACACGTTACACCCGGGTTAGGGTGATAACACAACAACTTTTATGTATGATTAAAGTAGAAATCCACACTACTAGAAACAAGGCCTTTCTTGACGCGCGAACGATGACGCGCGCTATTTAATGACGCATAAAAACGCGTGTCATTAAAAATCTGTCATAAATTATAAAATTTTAAGAGTAGATGACGCGCAATTTTGCGCGTCATAAAATTTCTGTCATAAATTAAAAAACACGGAGGACACATTAGACGCGCGTCATCTTCATACTGTCGTTTTATATTTTTTTGTTTTCCCGCTAATATTTTATTCCTAAAAACTTGAACCCATCTGCCCGCTCAAAAAGTCCATACCCGCTAATATTTTTGCCCTAATTCCCTCTCACAACGCCAGTACCACCGCTGCTCCCTCTCGTCGTCATCACTGCCACAAGAATCGATTCTCATCTCAGTTCCATCTCTGCTCTATCACTCCACAAGGATTTCAAATCGATGGGCTAGGGTTTCAACCACAACACTCAAGGTACGGGGCCGGCTCAAGGTACAGATACGGCTAGGGTTTCCCTTCACCCTCGAGGTACTCCCCTTCTCTCCTAATCGTTTTTTAAAATTATTCATCATTCATTTATCGAATGAACGTTCAACGATCCTAGGGTTTTAGCATCTCTCAATTCGCCTCAACTCTTCTTTCTTTGCTGCTTCTTAATTTAAGGTATACATAAAGGTTTACACTCTGTTTCATGCTTTTTGTTGATCGAGTGAGGATATATCCCTTAAAGAATGAATTGGCAAGGAGCAATCACGAGTAATCCAAGGTTAGCAAAATCGTTTTGTTCTTCTCTACTCATCGCTCTCGACCCTCGAAATCAAATTTTGAATCGGCAGTAATCATTAAGTTCAACCCTTCAAAGTTAGGGTTCCAGGCTTCTAAAATTTCTCACTTGCAGAATTAGAAGAATAATAACGATTGTTAGCTACACAATCAGCAGCGTTACCGCCTAATCCCCTTCCAAATCACAATCCAAGGTTAGCAAATCTGCTCTTTAATCATAATTGCACTTTTCTTATACGTTTGTTTTTTATGTGTCAAATTTGTTCTCAATTCCACTTTCTGTTAGTATGGAGGTCCTACCACCCCTTGCTGATGACGAAAAGTCTCACAACAATGTTTGATTGTTCAACCGCTGGACCTACAACGATGTTCAGGTTAGTTTTCTAGCAGATCTATGTTAAAACAGGCAATATATTTGTTCATTGTGTGTTCTCACTGTAAATGCTTGTATGTAATCTATTAATAATGTCATTTGATGTTTGTCTGTTGTTAGATTACTATAGTTTGAATGACCGTGTTAGAACTCAATTCATTAATCGTTGTGTTGATGATTTTGTTTTCATTAGTTAATCAGTGCTTGGTGATCTTCATAATGATTAATGTAGCCTGGAATTTGTCTGTTGTATCCATCAAATATATTCAATTGTTTGTTGGTTTGATTATGGACATTGGATTCAGGACGGTAGAAAAACGATTTTAATTCATGTTTGACAATCACATTATAGTTTTGTATGTTATCCTGACTTTTGAATGATTATGAATTTATGATCAAAATGGATGTGGTCTTAATAACTTCAATCTGTTAACTGATGGATATGAACATAATTAGTTGGATTATTTATTCAGGCCCTTTTCAAGTCAACACACACACACACACACACATATTTGTGTGCACCCTTCCTTTGCTTTCTTTCTAAAAAGATGATATTCACTAACAATTATCCATACTGTTTTAAGATCACAATTAGTTGAGTTAGGACTCTCTAACAGCCGTAGGATTGCTTGTACCTTAGATACATAGTTGGATGTAATCTTCAATCGGTCAGATTATTTCAGTTTAAAGGTTAAAAGAAACTAGCTTTGTGATTCAGTTTGATAATGTTGGTTTCCTGTTACGAGTTAATAACTTCAAAAGGCATTCGCCTATGCTTTGTTGAGAATTATAGATTTTTAAGATTAGATTACTTGTAATGCGATAATTTCAGAATGAATATAGATGATATTCGAGTAATCGTTGGGTTTCCTTTATTTTGTGCAGGTTTTTAGTGAGATATGATGGATAAGAGATCCTACAGTCGGATATACTTTCCTTGCGGAGATTATACGAGCTTTTATCAACGATGAACACTATGTATAAGATGCAACAAGTTTTAAAAATGTAAGTTCAATAATGCCTTCGTGCTGGATTGGAAGTTCCTGTTTTCTTAACCAGTTTATGTCATACATTAGGACCAGGTTTGCCCTTAATTAAAGAAAATACTAGTGTTGATATATTGTTTTATTTGGCAGATTGATAGATTGCATAAGGTTTTGGAATTGGTTAGCAGTGTACATGATCTTTGTGCTGTTCTTGGGATCGATTTTGACAACACAATGACTGAAGTTCATCCAAGCTTAAATGATGCAACTAATGTGCAATCTAAAAGCATAAGCAATGATACACTAGCTAGCCTTGCTAATACTATTTTAGCTTTAAATGAAGATAAAAAGCAACACTTAAAGAAGGTAAAACATTTTCACCTCTTTTTTTCTTTCAATAATATCTTTCAGAAGTGTGTAGGTCACATAATTATATTATATTTAAGGGTCTGTTTGGTTTTTGAGTATGTAGCTTAGTGAACTTATTTAACTATAAATAGGCCTTTTGTAGCATCTTGTTTATGGATTTTGATTAGTTTTATTTCTGCAGCTTCAAGAGTTAGCAACTCAGTTTCTATTTCTGTAAACAGCAGTTGTGAAACAACTGCCCAAAAACGGTAAGATGCATCTTGTTTCTTGATCATAATTTTAAACATCATTGTTTAAACAAAATGCAAATTAAACTCATGTGTTTGTGTTCTTTTTATCAAAATTTTCACTGATTTCTACTTCTACATGCTACCTGATCATGAAATAACTTAATATTGTTTATGGGTTTTTCCTCCCAGCCCATATTTATGAACTCCTAGTTATGATTAACCCTTGTTGTTTTCATATGATTATCTGGATGTTTATCTATGCTATGGTTGTGCAGATTAGTATCCCTTTGCTCAGATGGATTAGAAGTACAACAGTGACGACATTGTTTGTGTAGATAAGTATCCCTTTGCCCATATGGATTAGAAGGTTGGGTTTTATTTTTGTTTTAATTCGAATGGCTGTTGTGTATTTATTCAGGGGCTGGGTAGGGGCTGGGCAGGTTACTAAAAGTTCCTAGTTATACGTGTTCATTAAAAATAGTAAATTTTTTTATAAGTGCCCTCATTGTGCACAGAATAGTGACACACATCGTGACTATACCACCGGCGGTGTGTAAGTATTTCCCAGTTATACGTGTTAATTAAAAATAGTAGTATCTCAAGATTTATATGCAGAAGATGCCACTTTTATTAAAGATGCAGCAGGAGGGGTCGGTTTTTTAATATAATTTATCTGAATTTTGTTAATCATTTTAGTGACGTCTTTTCTCTAGTGATCTGTCTAATTTGTATAAAATTTACATGTGGAAAAGGATGCGAATTCCCGTTGCCACAATTGGGTCAAGGATGGTGAGTTCTGTGAAGCTTTTTTACCCTGTTACTTGTGAATGTCCATTTGGTAAATGACTATTTAGGTTGGTGCTTTTTGTTAAATTTCATTGTGCTTAACAGATTTTGGGTATGAGAAGTTAAAGTTTGAAGGACTGATGCTAAGAATGCTTGTGGAGGGACATATATGTTGTAAGAATGCTAAGGAAAATGATAGTGTTAGATTTGTTATTATAGGTTGTTCGCCTACCAGATCCAATTGTAAATTAATGTTAACTTTGTAATGTTTGCTCTATATATGAAATGTATAATTTTACTACATGTGTACTTTATTTTGTATTATGAGGTTAATTGTTATTAATGGGGAAATTAGTGATTTTACAAACAAATTTTTTTTTTAATTTTTTTTAAAAACCATGACGCGCAAAAAAGCGTGTCATAAGAAGATTTATGACGGGGGCTTCCTTGACGCTTATTTTATGACATAAATTTATGACGCTTTTTTGCGCGTCATCGTTTGCGCGTCATAAATGGGATGACGCGCATTTTGCGCGTCAAGAGGATTCTTGACCCTGCCTTCCTTGACGATTTTTTGCGCGTCATCTGGGTCCTTTCTTGACGCGCAAAAAGCGTCAAGAAAGGCCATTTTTGTAGTAGTGCCAGTATATATCATGTTCACGTAAAATGCTTTATCTTTGAAAGTCCTTACTTATCGAACTGTTAATAGAAAATAGCGAGGGGATATTGGGTAGTACTACTGGGGTCTGACAAACCCCACTCAGCGGGCACGAGATGCACCACCCGACTGGCGGTCGGACTGAGGACAATGTCAGCCTAACTTACCGTGATCGAGTAGACACGGGGAAGGCAAACCACGTAAGGATTATTCCTACAACTAATTGGTCAGCTTCGGTTGCGAAAGTTTTAGTGACATGAACTTAGGCTCGCTACCTACGATATGGATTGTACTTGTAATATACATACTTACATACGAATAAAGACTGTTGTATTCGTACTGCATAATTATACTAGTTATACTTATGTGCTTATGTGAACTCACCAACATTAGTTGACACTTGCTCTTATGCATGCTTTGCAGGACGCTAAGGAGAATCAGACTTTGGGCACGTACGCTGGTTAAA
>JBCNJP010010002.1:0-25040 GCA_039602395.1 Deinandra increscens subsp. villosa | reverse complement strand
TTTTTGTCCTTTTTTTATTATTTTAATTTTCTTTTTAAATGTAACACATTTAGCACATGTGTTAATTATGTGATAGGTAGCCTCATTTTATATAACATTCAGGTTCTATACTCAAGACTCAAACCTTTTCGTTTCTAATTTTACCGTCAATACATTATCTTTTTGTATTTTCATTTCAATTATACGTTGCATTAAAGCAATCCAAATGTTTTTTTTCTTTTTTTGTATCTATCACATGAGTTGGTGATGTGTAACAGGTAAACTCATGTAACATAACCTATAAGTTCTAAGCTTAATACTTTAAGCATTTGACTTCTACATTTAATATCGTTATAAGGACATTTTTTCATTTTCGTTGTCTTTAGGTTGCCTTCATTGTGCCAAATTGGCATGTGGTCAAAAATTTTCAAAATCAGGTTTGCCACACTTTCGAGTACTTCCGTGGCTAAAGGTCATTAGAAACCTTCCATCTTAGTTTTAGCCATATATTTTTTATTCGTATTCATGTGACAAGAAACACATCTATTAGAAACCTTGAGCCATACTTTGAGAAAAAAAAATGACATTTAATAGCCACGCTTGAAAAGGGTGGCCACGTGTGACCAATTGTCATGTTACGTATATCATGATGTGGCTAACAAGTAATACTATGACCACTTATATTAGTTTGTCTGACCAAATAATAGTGCACTAGTATGATCGTTTAAACATGAATTGCATGTTGGAAACCGGTAAAAATAGGTGATGTTCATGACTTACTTAAAATGAAAACTCTTTGGTCAATAATCTTTATAAGTGAACTTCTATGCTTGTCAAAGGTGTTATGATAATACATGTATGCTAAGGGTGATCACATATTAATGTGGGGAATGCTAAAACTTGGTAAAACTACATAATGGTTGCGCCTGCTAAAAGTGGAAACTTTGTTAACACAATTGTTACAGAATATGTTATAGAGCTATGCAGGTTGCATGATAATTAAAATAATACTCCTAGCTAGGGCGGAAAATCAATGCTAATTGAATATACTGTCCACGCATGATTATGATGCTTTTACTTAAGTATACCAATCTTGTTGGTACAAGAAGCTCTAAACTGGAGACCGTGCATGTAATTGGTACTGTCATGATTTTAAACACCTTGAAAAAAGTTTAGGAGCATGCTAGAATACTTGAGTTGTGTTATTTCACGTATGGTCATCACTTGGCTGTTGTGGAACTTTGGTATGGAACTTTTCATACATGATCACGCGTAGTTCTTTCAGGAAATGTTAACTCTTGCTTCTGATAAATGATACGTGTTATGACTGATAACATTAATCGAATATATATCATACTTTATCAACTATTTTGATAAACAAATCACCGATGTGTCGTCGGGTCAAACTTGGTCAAACCTATCAAACTTGTTGGTCTTTTCAGATACAAACACTTGGAAGTTGTTTGGATGCAATGACTCTTTGGACCAACACAAACACATACACTTACACACTTGTACATGCTAGGTGATATCTAGGATTTCACCGACATTTCTACTTTGGCTTTCACACATGCACTCTCATGTGAGTTTCACGGCCCATCTTACTTTTGAAAGCCCTTATATTTGTATCGTTAGTATGTGATAGCGAGGAAGTATATGGTAGTACTACTGGGCATGACAAACCTCACCGCGTCAGTCGTTCTGACTCGACTTGAGGTCAAACGAGTGTTTTCTTGTCCTAACATTGTTAGATCCACTCGGAGGAACGTGGACTAATATTAATAGTCACTTTAAGGAACGTGGATTAAGGCAAAAACTTAACTATCCGCTTCGGTGATGGAGACCCGTACTTAAAATCTTGTATATGGTCTAGCTAGCTATCGTTGGGGGTATTTTTACACTGGCTCGCGAACTTATTAATTGTTGTTTACTTTTAAACCTGTGAACTCACCAACTTTGTGTTGACAGTTAAGCATGTTTATCTCAGGTCACTAAGATGAGCACGGAAATGGATGCATGCACGCAATTTGGATCATTTTGGTCAACTGACATTTAAACATTTACCATGCATTGTTCTACTTTACTTTTATTTTGGGCGCCATGTTTTGCGTAGTTAACTTATGTTATGTTTTAACCTTACGCTTTCTCACTCGTTTTTAAACTTTGTATTTTTCAAAAGCATTTCAGAGGTCGTTAGTATGGCTAATGACTTCAGTCCCGGTTTGTCACGCTCCCTGCGGTGATACTTCGGAAGCGGATTTTGGGGGTGAGACAAATATGGTCGCAAATTTATCGTTGCCACCAAATCAATTAAGCTTCTTCCAGATATCAGAAATCATGGTATGCCTAACGCTATGATACTAATTGTTGGCCCTAGAATCGTATATATGTAACATCCTGAAATTTTGTTTATTTTATTATTGCATTTAGGTGGCTGTTAGTTGGGTAAATTGGATTGGTTGCAACCCGATATAGTTAATATTAGTTGTTATGTTACATTTTGGGTGGCTAAATATTAATAGAAACAAAGTCCAATTGGTAAAAAGAAATTAGAAAATTAAGGCTTGAATTAATTAGTGGTCAAAATGGAGGGGCCATATGTGTAAATTTTGATTAAAAGAAAAGTTTTGGGTTCTTACCCATACCAGAAACCACGACATGCATATGAGTAAAGGGTAGAACCCTTGTTTTGAGTTTTATCACTAAATTGAGAGAGACTGAGTGAAAGAGGGCTGGAATTGAGGCTAAGGAGGGTGTAAAGAGCAAAAATTCTTCTTCCTTTCTTGTTTCTGTCATCAAGTAAGTGGCTAGTTAAGTTGTATGATTTTGTGTTGATTCATAAGAGGTCAAATTGAAGAGGGAAATAGGTTGTATATATGCGTGTTCTTACTGTTACATGATAAATAGTATTGGGGGTTGTTAGTCATATTGTTAGAAGTGAAAGGGTTAGAATTGTAAATGTTCATTATATCAAAGACCCAAACATGAATTAGAACGGGGGATCGATGATTTGAGTGATTTTCTTCCTCTCTTTGGTTCTTCTTCTTTCTCATAATCGATCAATAGTTTTACACGTAACACTTACACGTAGTTTGTGTATAATTTCATGTTGCATGATTGTATATGGGTGAGTGCAACAAAATTGGTGGTGGGGTTAAACCCACCACACAGGGATTTCGACTGGGGTATGTAGGGGGAGATGGATTGGTTAAATTTTGAATTGGGAATGCTTGGTTGTGTGATATGGACATCAAGTTGACATGTGAAATGTAAACCGGTATGTCACTAATAAGAATGGGACGAACTTGAGATTTATATGAGATGTGTTAAGTAGAATTTCATGAATGCACTCTAGGTGTTCGTAGAAATGCTTAAATGAAAGTGGCAAGATTAAATTAGGTTGAACTCACCTAAATTGGTTGTTATAGTATGTTATGTGATGAAAATTAATTTGATAGATTGATTGGTTAATGCAAGTAATCAAATTGTATAGGTGAAGCAGGTCGAAGCTCTACCCAACATCGTGAAGAAACGGAGAAAGCTTAGCATTTGAGGAAACATAGGATGTTAAAATAAATGTTATATGATTGAGAAAGTATTATAAATCCTATTTAGAAGCGATCATGTGTGATAATGAGCTTTTTACGAATGAACCCAGTCATGGATTTATCCATAAATGAAATTAAGACTTGAAAGAACTAAATGACCCATTTGGGTTAGAAAGAATTGGACCCATAGGGGTTAAGAAGGACTTGGTGATAATCCAAAGTAATTTAGATTGAATTGTGGTTAGAAATGATCAAAAGATGTGATTGCACATTCGGGTGAGAGTGTTTAACTTGACTCAAGTTACTCGTGTCAAGAGAAGATTGGAAATATTGAAAAGAAGGAAACATAGCAGAACATGGATTATGTAATTAGTGAATACAAATGTTTTATAGTTAAATGATTCTTGTTGTGCATTATAGATACTATATGTATGTGAGATAGATTTGCTTGAATGTTATAAGCTTTAAAAGTGTAATTTTACTCGAAAGATGTTAAACGGGTCAACAGGTTGAAAATGGGTTAGATCGAACAATGATTTTCTAAATATCGAAAGTTATGAATGTTTATTGTTACGTGTAAATGGTTTCCTTTGATTATGGAAATTGAAAGGAAACGAGGCTTGCTTGATTGAGGAATACAAGGTGGTTTTGGCTAGGAGAATGAAAATGTGTAAGAAATTGGCTAAGTATGAAAAAGGAGAAAATTTCAGCTGATCACTGGAATGTTGCTCCAAGCGTATCGCTTGGAGCATAACATAAATCAAGCGATACGCTTGATTTATCAAGCGTGTCGCCTAGTTTGATTGTTGTTCCAAGTGATACGCTTGGAACTCCATTTTGAAGTAATTTTGCCGTTTTTCTTGATTTTGAGGGACTTGTTGTGGGGTGGAATGTTATATGCTATTAATACTAACGTGTTACTGGTGTTAATGGCAGAAAATGAATAGGTGGAGCCGGCTCATGATCGAGCGAGAAGCTTCACAGAATCGAGCACCAAGCTTACTTTGGAATGTTGACGTTTTGTATAAATTTATAGTAGTGTCATGTTCCATTGCAAACTCTGATTAAAGATGTCGGTTAATTGGTTAGCTTTTATTAAATGAATATAAATTAACCTGTTTAGTAAGTACGTATCGAATGTGAAATTTTCTGGCTCGTATTTCAAAAAGCTAAAACATGTTGTTTTAACGGGTAGGGTGTTATAATATCACATGTAAGAACACACTAGAAAAGTACAGACCACATGTCTCAACTTTAAGAATATTATTGTGAACAAAACCATAAAAAATGCATAGCCCTATATCTATATTTATATTAAAGCTACAACTTGAAGAACAAAAAGCCTAATTATACTTAAACTAAAAAATCAAATAAACATAATAAAATCAATACATTAAATAAATATTAAATAATCCCTAATAATTATCTTCAAATATTTCTTTATTTTTCCTCTGGTCAAACCAGCATGTTCAAAACGTAATATATTGGCCTTTAATTAAGCCCCTTCAATTTGTCATTTTTCATTTGAATAATCTTTTTAAGTTAAAAAATATATATATATAATTAGTTTATAACTATAAATGATAACATTTCATTCATTTAAATAAAAACCACATTAATAAAAAAAAAATTTGAAACAAAGAAAAATACTTTAAATGCTTTTTGAAAAAGCTTCAAAAAGTTAGGGTTTTTTCTTTCTTGTGGCCACAAAACCCTCCTCCAATTCACCATCTTCTTCCTCCTCTCATGGATGTTCTACTTCTACCTCCACAACTTTCATCATCAATCTCTACCATTTAAAATTTAAATAATATTTTATTGCATACGTGGCAAACTCAGGGACAAGAAAATCAAGATCGGGTTCAGAAACTAATTAACCCCCGATCAAGGTGGGATTTTAACGTCGCCCCACCTCTCGTCTCACACCACCGTATGTCGACTTCACGACCCGATAGATTACAATTTTATGTAATTATTACTCTCCATAAAACTATATAAAAATAAAATACAGACAAAATATAACTCATCATGGCCAAATACAGCAACCACAAAACAACCAAAAAAACATGCATATATGTAACAAAACATATCTTATCATTCATACCCATCTTCTCCGCTCAAATCCTCCTCGGAACTTTCCCACATTCTAACTCCTGCCACCGTCTGCCACCGCAGCAACACCGCCAGTTTGAAACAAACACAGAAAACAACAGGTTGGTAATCTTGTTTTGATTTCTTAACCGCGATATACTCGACTTTTGTTACCAAAAAGATCATCAGAAAGTCATGTTGCAGGAGTTAAACTCATAATCTTTTTGGTAATCGATAAAAAAGAAGGAAAAGAATCATGGGTTTTGGTTTATTTTGCCCTTATGATTGATTCGGTACAAATGTTCTAAAAAATCATCAAAATGTTATGTTAGAGGATTTGAACTCATAATCTTAGAAAAAAAATCGTTAAAATGTTATGTTGCAGGATTTGAACTCATAATCTTTCTTTTGGGAAAGGGATAAAAAAGCATAAAAATATCATGGGTTTTGGTTTATTTTGCTCTAATGATTGATTGGGTACAAATGTTCATATTTTTGAAAAATTGGTTGACTCTAAGTTTGGTCAAAATTGACAGTTTGTGGTTGTAATATGTTATGTTAAGCAAAGAAAGGTGTGCATTAGTGTTGGATGATGACAAGAAATTGTGGGTATTTGTGGTGTTATGAAAAAGAGATGTGTGCTTGTGATGAAATTTTGAAGATGAAATCTGATAGCTTTCAAGTGGACATGGAACCTTTCTCACATCTCACCAACAAAGTAGATGGTGCATTAAGTTCAAGATTCAATGTGAGTTTTAACTATAAGCTCATTCTTTTTTTTTGAACGGCAATTTCATTCCACGAGCCCCCTAGCAAGAAACTAGGAAGGGCAACAAAAACAACAAAACAACAACGAAAAGCAAAACTTACATATTAAAGGAGTCCCACATCTCCCATGTTAAATCGCCCCACCTACCCCTATTTTTGACCCAAAGGAAACTAATACACTTAATCTCGTTGAAGACAAATCGCCCCACCTACCCCTATAAGCTCATTCTCTAAGATATTATGATGCAATTCTATATATCTTACATAAAAATAATTTAATGGTTTCTTTTTGTATATATAATAACACACTTATTTGGATGTAGCTAGGAAGTTAACATTTAAAAAAAACATAGATAAAAAAAACTAAACGATTAATTTTTTACTTGTTTTCATACTATTTAGTGTTGTGTGACATTTGTTATTTTATATACATACACAGTATATATTTTGTCTTTCCACAAGGATTTTTAATCTATGAAATGCTATGATAAATTAGTATATATAATGTGATAAATAGACCGCAAGATTGTCGATGGTCTCTTGGTTTATTTAGTATTTTAGTATTTATTTCTATCTAAATGCTACAGATTTAAATTTATGGGCATAAGTGACTTTTAAGGTTTATTTTATTGGGGGTGCGTTTGTAGTTAAAAAATAAATAATAAAAAAACTCTTAAAATCGTTAAAGAAGCAAATCGGTTAATTAGCACAACCCATTTAACGGTTGGTTCATGTTTGTCTTGACAAACGGTTTGGAAAGGGAACTTAGTCATTTTAACCAAACTCGTCGCACTTTTAATCTTAATATCATCTTTTAAAAATAAGAATTTACACACACATATATATTATAGTAGGGAGAAAATCATTTGAAAACCATCCCAAAACGTGAAAACCGCTATAACTATACGTATACATGTTAGATTGATGAACTGAAAATTACACACACCTTTAAATGAATAAATTAATACACGTGTAAACATGTTTAGATTGCTGAATCACACACTTAAACCTGTTTGAAAAAGATTTAAAAAAAAAGGTTACACGGTACATGGTTCTACGATTCTCATGTTTTTAGAAGGTTCTCAAATTAACCTTACCCTATTATAGTAAATCACTTGAATAAATCCGTTTTGGATATATAATCCCAGTGACCCAATCCCACTCGGCTTTGTCATTTCTTAAAACTATAGTATGTCAAGTGTATGTCACAGAACTTTAGTGAAAAATGACTAGCTGAAGGAGACAGTAGTAAACACCTAAACGTGTACATTAACCACCTTTATGATTAAGTGAGACAAAATTAATGGTCAATTATTGAAAGACACAGGAACATATATAGATACAACAAACGAGTATTGGATCACTGCGAAAAGGTTAAATGTGTTTTTTTTTTCTTCTTTTTCTGTCATCTATAGTGCATTATAATTCAATTTTCTTTTGTCCAAATATATTTTTATTGTTTTAGTTTTCTTCTTATTAGCTACCCAAGAGTTGGTCCAGAAAAGGAGAAGAGAAGAAGATGAGTAATCCAAGGATTGAAATCGAGAGAGATGCTATCTTTTCACCTAAAGGTGACACCTTTTACCATCTTAAAAAGTAAAAATAAGTAACCAATTAAGTAATTAACCAAGTAAATCATGTTAGTGGAGAAAGAGTGTTTTCTTTTAAACGGCCAATAAATATTTCGAAAAATCAAAGAATATTTACAGCAGTTAAGGTCATAGTTAGAAAAATCTATCTCCGTAAGTGATCGGATGGTAAAACCTTGAAGCTCAGGAATTAAACTTGGGACTTTTCAGTCCCAAATATTTTCTCATCGCCAATAATCATTCAGACTAATTATCATTATTAAAGAAAGAGTTTCTAACTTAATGATATCTAACATAACGTTTCTCCTATTTTTTTTAAAGGCTTAGAGTTTAAACTCTAACTCACGTAGAATAAATTAAGTAGGTAAACCGTTAAGATCACATATATTTATTATTTAAAGAGTATACATAGAATGTTCATATAATAATAACATATTATTATGGAATGTAAGATGCACCATCATGTAGGGCACCTTTGGATAGGTTAACTAGTAAAATAATCTAATAGAGTATACGTGTCGTATGGAATCGGATGTTGACAAAAGGAACGTCACATTACAAGATAAGATACTTTTAAAAATCCATTTTAAAAAGACTAAAACATATAAACCTAAATGAACAAAAAGTTGAGAGAATAAATGTCATTAATATGTTACATTTGTGAAGATTTGACTTGAACCTTATATATGTAAGAATGATTGTTCAAGATCAAACCACAATGTAAATGCCATTAAATTTTTTTATTTATTTAATTTACATATATAGTAGCTAGAACCCAATCAAGCATATATAACTGCTCGCTTTTTGTTCCTATCCAACGATCCAAATTGCACATGTATATAATTAACTTGGATGCTTTGATACGTTTCTTTTCTGTCTTGTTTTCATTAATGCTAAAACTATTTCAGCCTCATACACTATTTGATTTTATCATCGGAAAACTAATACGGCCGGAATCCACAGGGACCACCGATCAGCCACAAAGCGGCCACCATCAAATTATCATCACTACCGGGCCTGCGGCCGCCATCGGAACACCAACGAAAAGCACACTCGTCGGCAAAAGATCAAGTAGCTTCAAACAAACATCGATCATCAACCCCAAAAGAGTCTTGTTCTTCTTTGCCACATTGTAAGAACAACTAGCTTTTATATTTTATTCCATCATGCATTATATCCTAGGTTAGAACCCATTTATTACATGGGTTTTAATAGATATACATTTATTAAAACTATTAAATAATTAATTAGTAAAATATTATATACTAGGTTAGAACCCATTTATTACATGGGTTTTAATAAATATACATTTATTATAAATAATAATTTTTATAAAGATTTATGTATAGATCTTTTCAACCATTTGTGAAACAAGAAACAATAAACATTTGTAAATTTTAAAATAAAAATAATAAAGATTTAAGCATTATAAAGTCATATTTAAAATAAGATATTATTAAAATATTATTCTGATTTATTAAGTTTAAATAAATTATTAGAATATTTATATTTTTGTACCTAATTATATAATACAAGTATTTAAAATTATTATTATTTATTTAGTAGATAAGAAGGTTGGTATTTAATAAGAGAGAGAAGCGGGAAAAATAAGATGAAAATGAATATAAGAGTCACATGTGACAAGAGTTGTAATCATTTATTAGAATAGGTAGATATATTTCAAAGTTTAATAAAAAGTACGTATAATAGTTTCAATATAGATAATCACATGCTTTTCAATTATTTCATATATTATATATATTATAATTATAATTATAATTAGAATTAGAATTAGAATTAGAATTATCATAATCTAATATATATAATGTTCTAATAGTTTCAATATAGACAATCACATCCTTTTCAAATATATTATAATCTAATATAGATAATATTCTAAGTTAAGTTATTAAAAAACTTTAATATAGTAATTCCCTTATAAAACATTAGGAAGTCTGAATTACAAGTTTTAAAGCGGCATGTACACCCCCTATAGCATGTGAATGTACAAGCTTGAAGCCTCTTGGTACAACGTGCGTCTTTTTCGTCCCTTTTCTTGGTTCACCGGCCAAGTCACGTGTGCCTTTCCACGTGGGCACACACACAGCGGACATACGTTGATGTCTTCAACCACCACTCGCTCTAACAGTGTAAGTTCGTACACGAAATCAACGAGGCTGGTTGCCGTTTGACAGTATCCTCACAGATTCATCAACTCCACGTTGCTACAGCACTTATACCTTCACGATTTCAAAGTTGTCGTACCAATCGCTTCTTGGTTTGCATATCCTACGGAAGATTTGTAATTAATGCAGCAAGGCTACACCATCACGCCACTGTTCTTCACAGGCAAGGGGGCATGGGTTTATGGTCAATATAAGGCAGGCTACATTACACATAATTTAGAATTCTCCATTGTTACTGCCTGTAAGTGCTCTCTTTATGTATTCCCTATCGATTGAACCACAAACTCCTTTTTCTTACTCTTTTTGGTTTTACTGATTGAGTTCTTTGTTTGCAGGTCTGATTGTGCTGTGGTTCAGTTTCCTTCTCTGAATTAGGTAATGGTTCATCATCTGTTTTTTACTTATGTGAGTTGTTGGTTCCTGAGTACAGCAGCAGAGAAAAAAATTCCCAGGGTGTGTGTTTTTATGCCCACAACATGTTTGATGAAATGCCAAGATGTGGTTCTCTCATTTATACTATTTTTCTGGTCTTTAATTACTTTATGTAAGTGTTTCTCATACAAAAGAGCACATGTTACATGTTGATATTCGAGATATGCTTATAAAAAAGAAACAATTGCAACAAAATTTGGTCAGCAAGATCTTTTAAAAAAAGGGGGTTTTTAAAGTTTATACCTTGGGATGTATATTTCTGTAACTACTACAACTTAAATGGTTGTAAATGGTTCACTGTAAAAGGTTTCTCATCTTTCTTTTGCTTCTAGCAGCTTATTATTTTGGTTTGTGGATTTAATCTTAAAGATCTCTCAATACTTTCTTCAATACAAACCTTTTAAAAAATAGTGCATATGTGGTTTATATGATTACGTCTAAATGGGTCTGTAGATATATTTTACTTTTGGTTTGCTGTGTTTATGCTTCTTTGCTAATATGGTTTTAATTGACCCAAAATGCTTGAGAAGGTTACTTCTGTATTCATTTTGTCATTTTAAAACATATAGCTAAAATTATGTATGGGAAGTGTCAAATTAGAACATATAGCCAATAATTATGGCATTTTGCTCATGAGTTCAGAGTGAATTGAACAATTGTTTGTGTGAGTTGATTATCGTTGGGTATAATATGGTTCTCCCATTCAGAATTTGTACAGTTGAAGGTATGAAACCGACAGTCCGACACTAAGCATACTTTTTTAAACTTCTTTAAAAACATATGGCTATTTTATAACCAAATCGCCCCTAGAGTCGATAAGAAAGAGTTGATAAAAAAACATGAAAAAATATCTCAAGGATTGTTTTTTTTTTTTGTTTATGAAACTCTTTAAATGTTATCATGTTTGTTGTGTTTACTGTTTTGTATCCACATCAGCACCTGCTTAAAACAATAATTGCAAACTGATACATATGCCTTCAGTTTTGTATTTACTTTTGTCATGAACGATCTGAGTCTAAAGGATTTATAGACAGTTAGACCGTCATAGCTTCATGCTCGGTGCTCAATATGGTTGGTTTGTGGTTTTATACAGCAGGGCTGGTTTGGAGCTTCATATGCTTTTCATTAGAGGTGTTGTAAAGTGGTGGCCTTTTTTTTTTTTGCCTAATTGAGTGGTTTACATGGGTTGGTTATAAATATGCATTATGTGTGGTTGTGTGCAACGATTGTAAATAATGGTATGCTACATGTGTTAATTTCTTTGCTGATGTGGTTTGTTTATATTTGTTTTTGTGGCAGAATTGGTGGGCTGGGTGTCTCCTGTTGCGATACGTAAGGCCTTTTCTCTCAGTTTTTTTTGCTGTGCTGTTTGACTGTGTTTTGGTTGGTGTTGTTGGTGTTAGTTTGGTCTGTTAGAAATCTATTGTGCCTACTGTTGTGCCTGTGGTTATTGCTTTTGATGTGCTTATTTGAGGTTGCTTTCATTGCTTTTATTATTTAGTATATATGTTGCTGGTCATTTGGTGTGCTCTTTAGGTGTGTGCGTGATTTAGCTGCTTATTTAGTTGGCCAGGGTTGCTTGCATATTAGACCTTTATTTTAGACTTATAAGTATGCCTGCTAAGGTGGCCTCGCGTAAACGAAAACAATCACAGAGTGGTGAGGGGAGTTCGTCAAGTGCTTTGGATTCGGTGCATAGATCTTATAGCTACGAGGACCTGGGGGACTGTGACCAAGTCTGTGAGTTCTGTTCTGCACGCTTTTGGTACCCAGAGCGTTCTTGCAAGAGCCTGGTTGGGGAGCGTCCTAAGTACACCATCTGTTGTAGGTCCAAGAAGGTGCGCATGAGGTATCCAATAAACCCTCCGCGTGTGATTAAAGAGCTGTTTGGTGATAAGGCTTTCTTGCCAAATGTGCGCCGCTATAATTCGATGTTCGCAATGACTTCCTTTGGCGCGAAGGTGGATAAGGATATTAACGTTGGTTCTGCACCACCTGTCTTTAAGGTGTCCGGTCAGGTGTCCCACGTCCTGGGTTCGCTCTGCCCAGCTGATAACGCAAGGCCAAAATTCCTTCAGCTGTATATCTATGACACTCTGAATGAGGTCTCAAATAGGCTCTCTATATTTGACTTGAAGGTGCGTAAAAAACTGTGCCCACGTATTATTCAGACACTTATACATACACTCGACAGGTGTAACTCCTTGGTGAGGTTGTTTAGGACCGCAAGGGATCTTTGTGCAGCAGCAAGTGTTCCAGAATTTTACGTTCGGCTTAACCATAACGTTGGTATGCATCCCTATCAGAGCCCGGCAGAAGGCACTCTTGGAGCTATTATATATGACGCCGACCCTACAGCAAAAGATTTCGATATAGTCGTGCGCACAAAGGACGGTGAGCTTCAGCGTGTTAACATTTTACATCCGTGCTATATGTCTCTACAATATCCATTGCTCTTCCCTTTAGGTGAGACTGGATGGACAACTGATATGAAATTGGTTGTGCCAGGGGCAACGAAGGAAAAGCGCTTGACACTGAATATGTATTATAGCTACCAGATACATGATAGGCCACATACCTATACGCATATACTTAATGGCGGTCGTCTGTTCCAGCAGTATTTGGTTGATGCCTATGTTTCGATAGAGCGTAATAGGTTGGATTATATTCAGGATAACCAGGCCAGCCTTAGAACTGATTTTTTAAATGGGATTCATGATGCTATTGCACGGGGCGATACTGAAGGGCATAGTATTGGGCAAAGGATAATTTTACCTTCCTCATTTACCGGGGGGCCACGGTACATGTATAAGCACTATCAAGATGCCCTGGCCATCTGCCGTGTGCATGGAAACCCACAGTATTTCATTACGTTTACCTGCAATGTGAAATGGCCTGAAATTAGGCGGTGCTTAGAGGAAACGCCGTTACTTAAACCTGAAGACAGGCCTCAGGTCATTGCGAGGGTCTTTCGGATGAAGGTACAGGCTTTTATTGCCTTCTTGAAAACAGAGAGGCCTTTTGGGGTTGTGGTGGCAGGTATTAAGTGTGTCTTTCGTGTCCGTTGATTTGCATTAATTCGTAGTGTAACCTTAGTACTCACTGTTTACCTACGTGGCAGATCTTTACACTATAGAGTTTCAGAAGAGGGGGTTACCACACTGTCATACACTTTTGTGGGTGGCTGATCGCTATAAGATTAAGGAGCCAGCGCAGCTTGATAATTATATTTGTGCAGAGATACCTGATAGGGAGGCAGACCCTCTTCTTTATCAGATTGTGAGCGAGACAATGATACATGGGCCCTGTGGGTTGGCGAATCCCGATTCTTCGTGTATGAATGATGAGAAATGCTCTAAGAATTTCCCAATGGATTACCAAGATGTTACGCGCATTGAAGACAATGGGCAACCGTTCTATAGAAGGCGAAGGAATGGGCCGACTGTTAAGAAGAGGCATGTCTTTGTTGATAGTAGTTATGTTGTGCCTTATAATAAGACGCTTTTAATGCGTTTCCGAGCACATATAAATGTAGAGTATTGCGGTTGGAGTATGCTTATCAAGTATCTGTTCAAGTACATATCTAAGGGTGCCGATCGCATTAGATACAATGTTGTTACAAGCGCGGGGCCCGACAGCAGCAGCGGATCGCAAGAAAAAAAACAGATAGATGAGATCAAGAATTTTGTAGATGGTCGTTTTATTTGCCCTCATGAGGCTGCGTGGAGGATTCTGAATTTCCCAATACACCATAGAGACCCTGCTGTTCAGGCTCTAGCGGTACATTTGGAAGGTCAGCAGAGCATAACGTTTAATGATAACAGCCTGCTGGAAAATGTGTTGAGGAATCCTGGTTCAGGAAAAACCACGTTGACTGAGTGGTTGCGCAACAACAGAATAGATCCAAGTGGTCGGCATCTTCGTTATGTCGATTACCTTAATGAGTATAGGTGGGATAGTAACGGGAAGTTTTGGATTAGACGTGCAACAAAAAGAGAGCCAAGCATTGGCAGGTTGGTCTATGTACATCCTAGCAGTCGTGAACTGTATTTCCTGAGGATTCTTCTTGGTCATAAGAAAGGCTGCACATCCTTTGAAGACATACGTGTGGTGGCGAATATCAGGCAACCCACATATCGACGCGCATGTGAGTTATTAGGCTTAATTGGCGATGATACGGAATGGATGCTTGCATGCCAGGAGGCTGCTGCATGGGCTACTGCTGCTGAATTGAGGTCCCTGTTTGCTCATTTGCTTTTGTACTGTGAGGTCTCAAACCCAACACGTTTATGGAATGAGTATTGGCGATCGATGGGAGATGATATCGTCTTAAATATTGTGCGCGACACAGGAGTACAGGCAAAGAACATACCACCACTCCTGTTGCAGCAGCAGATTCTATATGAGGTGGAGAAAATCCTCAATTCAGCGGCGTCATACTCGACCCTTTCTAACTATGGCCTACCGGCACCAGAGGGTGCGTTACAGGAACTTCTGCGTAACCGACTTCTCATGGAGGAAAGATGTTATGACACGCGCTTACTAGCTACACAGAATGAGAGGATGAGGGCATCAATGCATCCAGAACAGATAGAAATTTATGAGGCAGTCATGCGCGCCCACCACTCAAATACACAGATTCTGCTCTTTGTCTATGGCCATGGCGGAACCGGCAAGACTTACCTATGGAAAGCCATCACAAGTGCCATACGATCGCGTGGCCAAATTGTGTTGACGGTTGCAGCCTCGGGGGTGGCATCTCTTCTGTTGCCATCTGGGCGTACAGCGCATTCGCGTTTCAGAATACCGATCAACATAACAACTGAATCGCTTTGTAACATTAAAAAGCAGACACAACTGGCACGACTGCTTGATGAAACGTCTTTGATCATATGGGATGAGGCGCCGATGAGTGATAGGAAGTGTTATGAGTGTTTAGATAGGACGTTGAGGGACCTGTTAGACGTTCCCAATGTACCTTTTGGTGGGAAGTCCATTCTGCTTGGTGGCGATTTTCGACAAACTCTGCCAGTGCAGCGAAACTCACCAAAATCAAAAGTTATAGCTTGCTCTTTGCCGAATTGTGAGTTGTGGGCGAAATTCAAAGTTATGCGCCTTACACACAACATGAGGCTGCATCGTGAGGGGGTTACCAACGCAGAAAGAAGGTCTATAGATGATTTTTCAAGGTGGCTATTGGCTGTAGGCGACGGCAAGATTGGCAGTGTTACAGCAGGCCTCTCTATGGAGGCACGGGACATTGAGATACCGACAAAGTACTTGATTCGACATGACGAGAATGCGCTTCTTACACTCATTCACTTTATATATGATGACGAGACCTTAACCTCTCCAAATGCTACTAACCTGTCGGACAAAGCTATTGTGTGCCCCAAAAATACAACAGTTGATGAGATAAATCAGATGGTGTTGCAGAGGACGCCTGGAGATGTATCGTTGTACCGTAGCATAGATTCCATGGATCCAAAGATGAACGACAGGGGCACAACTGAATTGCTATACCCAAATGAATACCTAAACAGCCTAGACTTTCCAGGCCTGCCAGCACATTGTTTGGAGCTAAAAATCAACACGCCTGTTATGCTTCTTCGCAACATCGACCAGACAAATGGCCTGTGCAATGGCACACGTCTTATTATCACGCAGTTGTCAACCAGAATCATTGAGGCTATGATTATTACAGGGGCACCTCAGTCGGCAACCAGTGAACAATATGTATGAATGGAAGAACAGGTACATAACAAATAACACAACAAAAAATAAAAAAATAAATCCATACGTTATATCCATCACAGCATACCTGAAGTAATCATAAGGTCCGTGAATACTTAAGTAGTTGACTAAGAATAGATGAATGTATCTAAAATTAGCCCAGTACAAGACTTGCAGGTAAATCTTGCATAGAAGAAAACAGTAGTAAAACAAATAGCAAAAAATACTTACAGTCTAAAATATCAAAACCGAATGCGTGGATTGAACCAATCTTAGTCGATTAAATAGTCTCTTCTTCTAGGTTAGATCTGATTTTGGATTGATTTGTGAGACAATCTCAAAGAAAATCGTAATTGGTTTTTTGAAATCTTTAATCCCCAAATTGGAAAGCTACAATTTCGGTGATGATCGAGAACGTAACCTGTATTTCAATTCTTCAAATGTTTAAATTGAAGGAAAAGCCAAAAGTCCTAAATTCTAGGAAGTTGCAAAACTCAAGAGATATACGCTTAGATTACTCTTAGCGAGAATCAGCAAATAGGAGGGCATAAGAAAGTGACCGAACTTACCTGAGGTAGAACCGCGAACAGAGGAGAAAGCCAAATCCATTTGAAGGTGCAGGATAGAGTCCGGAGAATAGAGAGAAGAGGAACGAAGCGATCTAGGAGAAGAATGGAGGTTATTTAAGACTGTGATTTAGGAGGTACAAGCGAAACTTACGTCGACTGGTTTCCCCCAAATGAAGATATCGATTGAAATAATGCGAATTGAATTTGGAAACTGAAACAACCGATTGGAATTTAGGTTCAGGGAAGAGGAGGCAGATGATAGGGAAGCGCGTGTGGAGGGAATGAGGGTGTAATGTGCGCCAATTTCACACCCGAAAGGAATTCTAAGCAGGACACGTGGCTAAAAAGATTTTCACTTATTAAATTATTAGTAGATATATACAATAAATTTGTAAAATGAATAATAACATTTTTCTTTATCGTGGTTTGGCCACTAGAGTTTGAGAGTTTGATATTTTCTACCCTAAACTATAACAATTTGCTTCTTTTGTTAAACAAGGTTTTACATATTGACATTTTCTACCCTAAACTTTAACATTTTGTTTTTTTCTTAATGGAGTTTGGCATATTGACATTTTCTACCATTTTCCTTCTCATGGGTTTGGCCATGAGAGTTTGAGTGTTTGACATTCTCTACCCTAAACTTTAACACTTTGTTTTTTTCTTTAACGGAGTTTGGCATATTGACATTTTTACCCTAAACTTTAAACTTTGTTATTGTTTCTGTAACGAAGTTTGGCATATTGACATTTTATACCCTAAACTTTAACAATTTGTTTTTTTTTTCTTTAACGGAATAGTAAACTTTAGGTTTTCATAGTATAGTCACATATGTTTCATACTTTTACGTTTTTTACCCCCGGCCACGAGAGTTTGAGTGTTTGACATTATCTACCCTAAACTTTAACACTTTGTTTTTTTCTTTAATGGAGTTTGGCATATTTAAATTTTCTACCCTCAACTTTAAACTTTGTTATTTTCTCTTTAACGGAGTTTGATATATTGACATTTTCTACCCTAAACTTTAACAATTTGTTTTTTTTCTTAAACGGAATTGTAAACTTTAGGTTTTCATAGTTTAGCCACATATGTTTCGTACTTTTACTTTTCTACCCTCTAACTTTTAAAGTTCTTTTTTTGTTTTAAGTTTTGTGGTCTTCTACTTTAGCCACAAAACTTTTAACTTTTCTACTTTACCTTTTTAGTATACTTTTATAGTTATATAGCTTCACCACGAGACTATTAGAATTTTACGTTTTATACCTTAACTTTTTAACCTTCTTTTTTTACACGTTTTTTACTTGAACTTTTGTTGCCTTCTACTTTGGCCGCGAAACTTTTGACTTTTCTACTTTCGTTTTTTAATACTTTTATACTTTCACCACGAGACTTTTAGACTTTTACGTTTTATACCTTAAAACTTTTTAACTTTTGTTCAGCATACAAATTCAATCCCGCAGCAACACGCGGGGTGGTAAACATCTCGTTCATAAAATCAAACAAAAACTTTTCCATCTTTTCAATTCACTTTCTGCTATCACATTAATTTATCTCTAACTTTATTTTTGAACAACTAATTTTAACACCATTATTCTTCACTTCCATGTTTTAAACTTGGGTTTTCATCAAAAAAGACATTGCCTCTTACCACTAGGCTACAACCTAAGTGGCTTTATCTCTAACTATTTTCACCTGCTAATCTATCATTTCAATTCATGAATGGGACTTTCAGGTTTAATATTAATGGTAATTTATATTTATATTGTAGATAGTTGAGTCCCTCCCTTAATGTTAAGGGTCAAGTTCCCAGATAAATATCATTGTAGATTTAACATCAATATTTAATGAGCGTGTGTGCTTGTCATTATGAAAAGAAAAACTACAATTTAAACGTTTTTTTCAACGGTAAATTTGGATTACTGACGGGTGATTGTTACCACTTGATCATCTCCGTTTTTTATCAGTAGGAAACTCAATATAGGTGCGAAAAAACCCCTTGGCCCAACCTGGAAACCTCGTTAATTTTTGTCATAGGTGGTGTTGGGAAATTTCTAGAACCACTTGGATAAATCTGAAGCCGCGAGAACTGAGAAACACTTTCAGATCAAACAAATTGGAGTATATACCAATTGAATGACTGGATAAAATCAGATTTGATTAACAAGATTTCTGAATGAATTTGAATGCTATCTGATTGAAAGCATTTTTTTTAAATCGTGATTTTCAAAGTAATTCGAAAACTGATCCAAGGAGCGTATATTTAGTTATCAGAGATAACCGAATAGAACTTTAACCAATTGATCCAAGGAGCGTAATTCGAAAACTGCCGCCCCTGGACCCCGCTTCTCTCGAGGGCGCTGCCCCCAAACCCTCGTTAGTCTCGACGACGTTCAAACCATTTATAGTCTTGTTTGAATGTCATACGTAACCTTGATTACACTAAAATACTAACAGGGACATTGAACACTTGAACCAAAGGCTTCCCATTTACTTTAAACAACCACTTGGGCTTGGATCATTGTAAACCCATTATTTTAATTAGTTAAAGTGAATAAATAAATAAATTTTCTAATAATAAAAAGGAAAATTGGATTTAAATAATCCCAAGTTTTGATGGTTGGCCGGTAATAATCCCACTTTTAATAATAGCTCACAATGGTCCCAACTTTTAACCTATTTATTTCTAATGGTCCCGTCGTTAAAAAAACTAACTCCGTTAACTTCATTGCTGATGTGGCATCTGAGTTGGCATTTTTTTATTTTTTTATTTTTTAATCTCTCCACATCATATCACCCCCCTACCAAACACTCTCACCACATCATAGCCAAACACCACCTTCTTTATCTTTATCATTGTGTATGTCTAGAGTATATATATACAAGATTAAGCTACGGAAGGAGAGGAATTTAGAAACTACATATCTACGACGGAGGAGTTGCAGAACCGCAACCTACTGAGAAGGTCGCCGGAGTGGCGACTGTGCTGGAGTGGCGAACCGCGACCTACTGTGAGGCTGTCGCAGAACCGCGACCTACTTTGAGGCTGTCGCCGTGAGCCACCACCACGGCACCACTCGTGACCGTCGCTGCTGTTATCGCCGGAACGGGACTCGCCGGAATCTCGACTAGGGTTGGTTTACCCGTCACCGCCGCCGATCAGAGGTTCCAGCCCTTAGACCCATCGCTACCACCACCGAGAAGGGGACAAATAGCATCCCCGCCGCCTGAATCGGGAACCACCACCACTGCTCGAGTCGTCACAGCCCTTCCGTGAGGCTGTCGCAACCAGAAAGGGGAAACACGGCTGGATCGTCGGACGACGACTGGTCGATGGAGGTCGGATGGTGAATGTCACCGGAGACCGGACCGTTAGCCGGAGAACATGGGAAAAACGCTTTCACCTCTATCTCTCTTTTCTTTTTTCCTTTAATTCCTTCTTTCTTTCATTTATATGTGATACAGATCCTTTAATTTCTTCTTTCTTTCTTATTTGATACAGATATACAGATTTAGGGTAGTAGAAAGATTTAAAGAAAAATAAAAAGGGTATAAAAAGGAGTTAATGCCACGTGGAAATAAAAGATATAAAGAAAAAAAAAGACAACTCAGATGCCACATCAACAATGAAGTTAACGGAGTTAGTTTTTTTAACGGCGGGACCATTAGAAATAAATAGGTTAAAAGTTGGGACCATTGTGAGCTATAATTAAAACCATTAGAAATAAATAGGTTAAAAGTTGGGACCACTGTAAGCTATAATTAAAAGTGGGATTATTACCGACCAACCATCAAAACTTGAGATTATTTAAATATAATTTTCCTAATAAAAAAAGTGAATCGTAAAAGATGCATGCTCCCGGTAACTTTTTCCTCTAAAATCTTAGGTGTTGCGGTTAAAAAAATTTAAAAAATAATAATAATAATCCTAGAAACTTCTCAAATAGGTAAAATCATAGCTATCTTACACGATTTATCCTGAAAGAGGGCGATATAAGCTGTTCTTGAAAGAGTTCTAGATTTTGGTTCTCATGGTGAGTGTTCTATGTAATCGTATCTCCATTCTGTTCAGTTATCATGTATACATTAAATTTGTAATTCCTTTCTGCGACCTGATCGATTGTATATTGTTTTGTAGTCGATTAACATCAAATTTTTATTTATTTATTATTATTTTTTTTTTTTTTGTAATTAAAGTTTTATGTTTCTCAAAAGCTGAAGAATCTGAGGTTAGTATAGATGAATCGATGCTACTATTGGTAATTTGCTGTTAATTTTAGCGAATTAGGGTAGGAAAATTTTAGGGTTTGTTGATCAACAGGAATAAGTGAAATTGGGGGTTTCAGGGGGTTTATGGAGAAGCATCCAGGAGAGACAATACCAGAGGACGTCATCATGGGTTAACTCAGCAGAAAAGGCAAGAGATCAAGGAAGCATTTGAGCTATTTGACACCGATGGATCTGGTACATCGTTAATCCGTAAACATAGGTTATTTTACGGAGGATTGTTTAACTTGAGTTTTTTTATCTCTTTGATATATAGGGACAATTGATGCCAAGGAGTTAAATGTTGCCATGAGGTATGAGTTCATCTATCCATATCGATATTAGTGGTGGATATGCGGGCGGGTTGTGTAACGGGTCAAAACGGGTGTCGTTGGATTGAGCTGAAACACTTTTTGTTCCAAACTTGTACATTTTATAAATATTTAGTGTCAGTCACTCAATCATGATTACATAAGTTAATTACTCCTCCAAGTTACATTTTTGGTGAATTTTGACTCATTTGAGCTCTTCTATTTTAAGCTAATTATCTCATATTACCTGTTTTGACCCGTTAGAGATATAAAATTAACCTAACGTTATCGAGCAAGTGGGTTTCAATTGCCACTTCTAGTACACTGAAAGTATTATGATTATATGATATAGGATTATGCATACAATGATATCTTAACTTGTTCGTTTCAGGGCCCTTGGTTTTGAAATGACAGAGGAGGTAACTTCTAACTGCTGCTGGTTTTCCTTTTCTCTTAGTCGTACTTTAGGTGTTTCAATTCCTTAGAAGTTGTCTTCTCTCATTAATATAGTTCCTAGCAGTTATTCTTTTTTCTCTATTTCTAATGAACTTGTGCTTATTTTTTACCCAACAAAGTTCCATAATTAGACACTGTAAATTAGAGGTGGCAAGATCCACAGGTCGGTTGGGTAAGGGCTCAAACATTGTTGGGTTCGCTTAAAAGACTGTTTTTCCTGTTATTTAGAAAAACAAAATTAAATTATCAATACATTAGATATGATTTGTGTGTGTTAATTGCCAACTTGAGTTATCTTTCATGTTTCAACCCGTTTGACCTATTTGACCCGTTACCTTTCTAGCTAAGTTTTTTATTTGACTCATTTGAGATTAGATGCAAATCTACCCTTCATAAGTAAATGGGTTGATATTGCACCACGATAAGCTTATTGAACCTGTTATGTTACTAAAAGTTTCTCAAACACATAGCTCGTTTATGTTACGTGACTTCAGTTTATTCATTCAACTAGTCGCATTTCTTTACTTTTCAGCAAATTAATCAAATGATTGCTGACGTAGACAAAGATGGCAGTGGTGCAATTGATTTTGATGAATTTGTATACATGATGACTGCCAAAATTGGTGAAAGGGACAGCAAACAAGAGCTTACAAAAGCATTCCAAATCATCGACCAAGATAAAAACGTAACCTCCTATTATATGATCAGTTGCTCGTATTTTTTTTTTTTGCTGTGAAACTAATGTTTTTCCTTTAAAAATACAGGGGAAGATATCAGTTTCAGATATTAAGAATATTGCTAAGGAATTGGGTGAACATTTTACTGATGCAGAGATCAATGAGATGGTGGAGGAAGCCGATCGTGACCGTGAGTTAAATTTTATTATCTTTAAGTTTTGATTTCTGGAAATATGATTTTTTTTGTTTTTATAAATTATGTACTAACTAGAACTAAAATATACATCAAAATTTATACATAACATGAAAAAAATGATATACAAAAAAAAAAAAACACTTATCTATTAAAATATAAAAATACAATATTTTATCTTATTATAAACAATATGCATCCTAACCAAACATGATAGCGAAATGAATGAATCATTCTATTCCGTCTCGTCCATTCCATTCCTTTGTGATTGCTTTCTGATTGATTTGTGCGGGTTTTGTATGGTTTAGGCGATGGAGAAGTTAGTGTAGACGAATTCATGAGAATGATGAAGAGAACCTCATATGGATATTAGGAGATTTTGGCTCCCTTGATCTCTATAACGAGTAGGATTTGACTGGGTATGTTTGTTTGTTTTAGCTGCTCCTTTGATTCTATGCGTGTATAATGAAGAAACCATGATTACTATATCGATATATTATTAATGATCAATCTCGCTACTATGTGATTGTTTAGTTTCATTTAGCTTGCAAATGTCGACGGAGGGCCTTTTGGTTGACGGTATCACATATATAGATTGTTTAACTACCTTTAGTTCATTTTCATGTATTTTTAGGATTGATACAACCTGTGTTTATAGGCATTTGATGCAGTTTAAACTATATTCCACGTGTGTTGTGCGTTTTGGAGCATCTCCTTTTTTTTCACGCTGTGTTTTTTTGACCGACTTTTGACATATCTAGCCATAGCCGTTTTTATGGGTCTCCAGTCGTGTAGAGACTAGGAGATATTTTGGGTAGACTAGCTTGAGTAAGAATGGCCCGGATGATGTCGTTTAGGTGACAGATCATCCTCTCGGCATCCTCTCGGCTTTGCCATGGTTATTAGCAAAGGTTTTGAACTCGTAATTGTCAAATTCACCATCCAAGTCACATTGAAAATATTTCATAGGTTTGTTAAATTGAGTGGCAATGAGTTTATGAAATTTTCTAAAAGTTGTGAATGTTTCGAATTTGAATTTGAAGGAGTAAGCCTAACCATATTGAGTGTGATTATAAATGAGAATAATATAATATTTATATACTCATTTACTGAAAATAGGAGAAGTCCATGTATATTATATATATAACAATCAAATTTCATAGATTAATAGTATTCTTTAGGTTTTTATTACTTTTGCCACCAGCTTTTCATATTTTAATTTTAAACATCACAATTTAGTTTAGGTTCTTTTTGTTTGGCCATCAAAATTTAGTTTAGGTTTTATTTTTGTTCACAAACTTTTGGCATTTAACTTTGGCCATCTAAAGTTTAGGGTTTTTAACTTTGGCCATATTTTATTTATGGTTTTATATTTTACCACTAAAGTTATAGACTTTTACGTCTTATACCCTTTAACTTTTCTACTTTGGTCGTTGAGTATATTTTTTTATAGTTTTATACTATGGCCACGAAACTTTTAGACTTTTATGTTTTATGTCTCTTAACTTTTCTATTTTCGTTTTTAGTATATTTTCGACTTTGACCATACTTTTGTTTATAGTTTTATACTTTCACCACGAAACTTTTAGACTTTATGTTTTATAACCCTTAATTTTTTGAATTTTGTTTTTTAGTATAATTTTTATACTTTCACACTTTGACCATTGTTTTTAATTTTGAACACAAAGTTTAGGGTTTTTAACTTTGGTCATATTTCTTTATGGTTTTATAATTACCACAAAAGTTTTAGAGTTTGACGTTTTATACCACTTAAGTTTTCTACTTTCGTCTTTTAGTATACTTTTTATAGTTTTATACTATTACCATGAAACTTTTAGACTTTTACGTTTTATATCTCTTAACTTTTCTATTTTCATTTTTAGTATATTTTCGACTTTGGCCATTAATTTTTTTAATAGTTTTATACTTTGACCACGAAACTTTTAGACTTTACGTTTTATACCCCTTAACTTTTCTACTTTTGTTTTTAGTTATAATTTTTATACTTTTACACTTTGACTATGAAAATTTTAGATTTTTACCTTTTATACCCCTTCCCTCAACTTTTCTACTTTAGTTTTTAGTATACTTTAAGAGTTTTCGAATTTGATCACGACTTTTTTATAGTTTATATTTTGACAACGTTAAAACATTTTTTACTTAAACTGACGGATAAATGGGTGGCCCGTCGCAAAGCGCGGGCAGGTCACCGTCTTGTTTCCATAAAAGTATTCATGATATTTGA